>CM029280.1:14881206-15036497 GCA_016920895.1 Vaccinium myrtillus | reverse complement strand
CAGTGAGGATTGAGTTTCCTCGCCAAAGCACCAAATTTCCTCGCTAAAGGAATTGGCGAGGAAAAATTTTCTCGCCAGGTTTCCTCGCCAAAAGTTCGTCGCAAAAGGTATTCTAGCGAGGAAAAATAAATTTCCTCGCCTAATCTGCCAATTGGAGAGGAAATTTTTTGTCGCCTATTCGGAACAATTGGCGAGGAAATTTTGTTTTCCTCGCCTATTCAGAACAATTGGCGAGGAAATTTCTCCTCGCCTATTCTGCCCAATTGGCGACGAAATTTTGTTTTCCTCGCCTATTTAGAACAATTGGCGAGGAAATATTTCCTCGCCTATTCTGACCATTTGGCGAGGAAATATTTCCTCGCCAAAACTCCTGAAACGAAAAAAAGAAGGAATCCAATTTCAGCTTCTCCGCCTCCGTTGGAATCGGACCCGCGATCTCCTCTCAAGCAACACGCGCCCCATCCACCACACCAACTTCCATTTCAAAGCAAAGTTCAACAACTTTTAATATATAACCTTTTGTAGTTCTTTTCACCTCACTATTTTTTTTTAAATCTTTTTGTCTAATTTTAGTCTCTTTGTAGTGTTTCTTTAAACTTATTTCTTAAATCTTTTAATGTTATTTGTTTTTACTGAAGTTTTTATTTTTTATAATTTGATATTTTCCATTTGATAGTTTGCAGCTAAATTTTGTATTTTGAACCCACAAAAATTCTCTAAATTGCCTCAACTTGCTTCGAGTACATTGTAATCCCATGCATTTTCTTCTTTTTCTGAAGTTGCTAGCATTACAAACGAGACTATCGAACATCTTTTTTTAAATAAAATTAAGTTGTTTGGACCAATTATAAATCAAAACTACATTTATGAAGGTATGTCTACCTTCTAATTAGCTTCTTATTTTCGGTAACCCCAAAAGCCAAGTCTATGGTCTCTGTCTTCAAGTTAAAACTTCTCTTCTCCTCCATCCACGTCATGTTTAGTATCCAAAATTACTTGAAAGGTATAGATGTATGTAAAACAAACTTCCTACTGCAATTTCAAATCTACCACTAATACAAGTTGAAAAATTCTGTTCTTCCCAACTGCCGTGTAGTTTGAGTTTGTGGCAACAATATTTTGATTTAACAAAAAAAAAAAAAAAAGAGTTGGACACACGAACATCATTTTTGCCATCCTTTTTAAATTTTTTGCACGAAGGTGTTAAATGTGTTACGCTTCACAGCTATCGTGTCTGACCACACAGTTTTTGCAATAATAATATCCAATGCAGGATTCATAAATTGAATGGTTTGGATTAACCATTGTATGCCTACAAAAGATCCACGAAGGCCCAAAATTGGATGAGACTAGATGGATCAGGAGTAGAGAGTAGCCTTTCCCTTTCGAATGACACCATATTCTCATAGCTTTCCTTATGTGTATGAAATACGGTTTAGAAAGATCAATCCCTAGTATATTCTCTCTCTGTCAGTAAATGCAAGTGGAAGAGGGTGGGATGGAAACAGCCAAACGGGTCATGGCCCAACTCAAGTCTTCGTCTTTTCACAACAAAATTGCTCAATTTAGATTCCTTCCCCTTTACACATGAGTGCGCGCAGGATAGTCCGGACCACCCAGTTATATAAAAAATGATTTCTAGAGGACCGTAGTAGAATTTCTAAACACCCTCAAGAGAATTCGTGGAGCTGCCACTAGTGCAAAAGACTCGTGGATCAAAAAAAAAATAGTAAAAAGGACACGCCGGTCCTTCAGGGGTAACATCTTGAGCAATCAACCTTAACTTCAAAAAAAAAAAGGTCAGGACCACGATACAGGACCCCAAAAGCCAAGTCTATAGTCTCCGTCTTCAAGTTAAAACTTCTCTTCTCCTCCATCCACGTCATGTTTAGTATCCAAAATTACTTGAAAGGTATAGATGTATGTAAAACAAACTTCCTACTGTAAATTCAAATCTAGTACTAATACAAGTTGAAAATTTTTGTTCTTCCCAACTGCCGTGTAGCATGAGTTTGTGGCAATAATGTTTTGATTTAACCAACAAAACAAAAAAATGGACGCACAAACATCATTTTTGCCATCCTTTTTAAATTTCTTACACAAAGGTGTTAAATGTGTTATGCTCTCACAGCTATCATGTCTGACCACACAGTTTTTGCAATAATAATATCCAATGCAGGATTCATAAATTGAATGGTTTTGATTAACTGTTGTAAGCCTATAAAAGATCCACGAAGGTCCAAAATTGGATGGGAATAGATGGATCAGGACTAGAGAAGAGCCTTTCCCTTTCGAATGACACCATTTTCTCATACCTTTCCTTATGTGTGTGAAATACGGTTTAGAAAGATCAATCCCTAGTCTATTCTCTCTCTGTCAGTAAATGCAAGTGGAAGAGGGTGGAATGGAAACAGTCAAACGGGCCATGGCCCAACTCAAGTATTCGTCTTTTCACAACAAAATTGCTCAATTTAGATTCATTCCCCTTTACACATGAGTGCGCGCAGGATAGTCCGGACCACCCAGTTATATAAAAAATTATTTCTAGAGGACCGTAGTAGAATTTCTGAACACCCTCAAGAGAATTCGTGGAGCTGCCACTAGTGCAAAAGACTCGTGGATCAAAAAAAAATAGTAAAAAGGACACGCCGGTCCTTCTGGGGTAACATCTTGAGCAATCAACCTTAACTTCCAAAAAAAAAAAGGTCAGGACCACGATACAGGACCCCAAAAGCCAAGTCTATAGTCTCCGTCTTCAAGTTAAAACTTCTCTTCTCCTCCATCCACGTCATGTTTAGTATCCAAAATTACTTGAAAGGTATAGATGTATGTAAAACAAACTTCCTACTGTAAATTCAAATCTAGTACTAATACAAGTTGAAAATTTTGTTCTTCCCAACTGCCGTGTAGTATGAGTTTGTGGCAATAATGTTTTGATTTAACCAACAAAACAAAAAAAAAATGGACGCACAAACATCATTTTTGCCATCCTTTTTTAAATTTCTTACACAATGGTGTTAAATGTGTTATGATCTCACAGCTATCGTGTCTGACCACACAGTTTTTGCAATAATAATATCCAATGCAGGATTCATAAATTGAATGGTTTGGATTAACCGTCGTAAGCCTACAAAAGATCCACGAAGGCCCAAAATTGGATGGGACTAGATGGATCAAGATTAGAGAGTAGCCTTTCCCTTTCGAATGACACCATTTTCTCATACCTTTCCTTATGTGTGTGAAATACGGTTTAGAAAGATCAATCCCTAGTCTATTCTCTCTCTGTCAGTAAATGCAAGTGGAAGAGGGTGGGATGGAAACAGCCAAACCGGTCATGGCCCAACTCAAGTCTTTGTCTTTTCACAACAAAATTGCTCAATTTAGATTCCTTCCCCTTTACACATGAATGCGCGCAGGATAGTCCGGACCACCCAGTTATATAAAAAATTATTTCTAGAGGACCGTAGTAGAATTTCTGAACACCCTCAAGAGAATTCCTGGAGCCGCCACTGGGCTGTGGGGATGCCTTCATTCCATAGGGGGCAGTAGGTATTCCTGCAGCAGGGGCCGCAGGAAAGGAGGTACTAACTAGTAAAGGTCTTTCCTGTTTTTGGTAAGGAAAATTCTAAAATCATACCATAGGGCTATCAGTAAGGTTTAAAATGTGTTTTAAAACATGTGCAAATTGTATAAAAGTGTGTAAATACTTATTAAAAAAGAGAAAAATTTGGGTTTTGGTTGGGTACCATGTGAAGGTACCTAGCATGCATCTCGACCATCCTAAAATATTTTGGACGGTGCGGATTTTAAATTCGGATCGTTAAAAACTCGTTGTGATGGAGTATTACGGGTACCATGAAAAGCACCACGTGATACCCTATTTACAGACAAATTTTTCTCCTAATTAAAAAGAATAAAAAATAAACTGGAATACACATGCATTTTTTTTCCTTCTTTATTGGGCTGACTTAAAGGTCTTTTCATCATCCCTCCTCCCTTGACTAGTACAATAATTTTGTCTTAGGAAAATGAGAATTGGAATTGATCGAGGTGTACCGACCGACATCGGATACTCATTTTTGGCTCCCACATGAACAATCCGAGCCATTTATTCATCTTATAATGATTTTCCAAGGTGCCCCGCGTTAAATCAGCTCCGTCGGACGTGTGTAAGTGGTTGATCCAAAATCTCTCAATTTCATTC
Organism: Vaccinium myrtillus; assembly: GCA_016920895.1. NCBI lineage: Eukaryota > Viridiplantae > Streptophyta > Magnoliopsida > Ericales > Ericaceae > Vaccinium > Vaccinium myrtillus. Next base: position 15,032,293 of record CM029280.1, on the reverse strand, counting down.
AAAATCTCGGTGCCCCGCATTAAATCAACTCCATCAAACGTGTGTAAGTAGTTGATCCAAAATCCCCCCATTTCATTCAAAATCTCAGAAAATCATTCTAAATAAATGAACGACTCAGATTGTTCATGTGAGACCCAAAAATTAGCCTCCGATGTCAGTCGGTGCCCCATTTGTGCGTAGGGGTCAGTGCCCTTGATTAACCAGAAAACGATTTTCTGGTCCCTCAATTGCTTCGTGGATCTTTCTGCGAATTTAACTCGACAGAGACGGAGCAACAACTAATCTCACCCAAGCTTTTTCGGACTGAGTTTGTCTTCTCCCTATAGTATAGCTGCCAAGCTTTTTCGGTAAACTAAGGAGACGTTCCGCAAAAGGTATTTTTAGAATAAATTAATTTTTCACAGTTTTTAATGTGTTGTATTTGAAATAATGACCTGTTTTGGTTTAAAAAAATAGTTTTTTGTTAGCGGAACACTCCCTAATTATATGTCTTTCTTTTTTCTTTTCTTCTTTTGAACTGAGTTTTATGTTTAGATCTTGAATTTTCTAGGGAAAAGATATGAACGAAAAAAAAAAAAAAAAGGTGAACAATGAAGCCTTTAGTTTTATCGAATGTTCCCAAAGGGACATGAAGCCTTTAGTTGAATACGCAAAATATGAGTAAAAGTAGATTTTTGCGAAAGACAATTATAGGGGGCGTTTTAGACCCTATTTTTGGTTTTTCATTTTTTATTTTTTGGACTTTTTAGATTATGGTCAGAAAGTGTTTTGAATTTGAGAGGAGTGTTTGAAAAAAATTGTGCAGAATGCATTTTGCAATAAGGTCAAAATGAGAAGTAGAAATGAAAAAGGAGCTCCCCATCTCTTTTTTGTTCCTAGCCTAGAAAGTTCAAAATGGAAAAGGAATTCTGAAGGGACTGAAACCCAGAATTAGAAAAGAAGAATGGGAAAAGTCAAAAAGGTGGCGGTCAAACACCCCTTTATATATGTTGATTACCTACCTAAAATAAATGAACATGATGTATCCCTTCTACTTTTGTTTAATTTGATATATTCAATATCTAAAAAAAGAGTTGTTCTATACTAAAACAATTACCTCCGTATCTTCTTCGAATGCAATTTGTTTATTAAATATTCGTCTAGAAGTTCAAACTTCAATCCCCAAACGTCCAAATATATATGCAAACAATTTCCAACTTTTCAAACCGACTCAACCCTGCTCTAAAAATTGTGGGTTGAAGTCATAAGCGGGGTTGAGTTAGGTGTATGAAACACAATTTTACGCGGGTTCTAATTGAAAGGGGTAAAATTGTTCTATTTCACATTTAACCCGGCCCAATCCACTATATCAGAGCTAGGTCTTAGGTGGCCTTAATTCGTACCTCCACGTGCATCCGGGCTGCATATGAGGGGGAGTGTTAAATTATTCTCCTTTGCCCGAGTAAAAAATCTCCTATTCTTCTCAATTCGTACCTCCACGTGCATCCGGGCTGCACGTGAGGGGGAGTGTTAAATTATCTCACATTGCTCATCTTAGCCGCCCAAGCCTGGTTAATAAATTCTTGAGGTTACTCCACCTATTGCCAATTGGTTTTAGGTTGGAACCCTCCAGGAAATTTAACAAAGTTTTTTTTTTTATTTTATTTTGTCTTTCATAAGGTAGATAAGCCCCCAAAAAAATTTAGGATAAAAGTCATAATTTCGTACTTTTTTCCGATTACTCTTGTCGAGACAAATCGAGAATTTGCAAAAATTTGATGCACAACTAACAAACGTGAAAAAAATTAAATAAGGACAATGAAAAAATGAATTTTAGCCAAGTGATTAAAAATGGGAAACTTAGCCACTTGGTTATTGTTTGCCTTTATATTCCATTTTGTCCCGCATTTGTAAGTTTCACGTTGATAAGAGGAATCAAAAAGGTGGAAAAAAGTATGATCTAAACTTATTTTTTATGAATAAAGAAAAAATAATCATAAAAAACTTTCTTTTTGGTTCTTTTTTTAATTCAAAAAAAATTGAATTTGGATTATAAATCTTTTATTTTTCGAATTCCTCGCCGAGAAGAACCAATAATTCTAAAAAAATTTACTTGAAACTAATAAATGCAATAAAAATTGAAGAAAACTGTGTTCATTTTGGAGGGTTCATTTTGGGTCCCACCAAAATGATTCAAACCACTCGTTATTTTTTAAATGTATTTTATCATGACTTGCAAAAATTAGCTCAATCCAATATTGGGATTTTTCAGAATTCGTAAAGCGAAACACACAATTAAAATTAATGACTTACCAATTTTTTTGCGGCGCAACTTGGGTTCCACAAAAATGATTCAAACTGCTCGTTATTCTTAAATATATATGTTATAAGTGTTTGTAAAAAACTAGCTCAATTTGATAGTGGTAAGGGCTTATTCAGAATGAAAAATGATATGGATACACCATTTGTACACCTCAAATGCACATCACCCTGACGAAAAATGAAGGAGTACAACTAAAACCCTCCAATTGTCTGAGCTGTAATTTACGACTTACAGATCACCTTTACCGTTTTAACAAGGAAAAAAAAAAAAAAAACCCTTGCGTTGAATTTGACCCCGTAGATGCTTTAGACAAACCATATTCACTCGTCTATATCCAGTACTCGCTCTAAAAACATGCCACGTGTCTATAAGGCCTGACTTTTCACACCTGGCCTTAAATTAAAGCGCGTTTAGTTACCTACCCTTGCGTGTGAAACATAGGCCATGTTCCACAAACAAAAAACTAGTTTTGTTTTAAATCAAAAACTACTTCATTCCACTAAAAAAACCCCCACAAAAAATCACCAAAAAAACCACTTCATTCCACTAACCTAAAAAAAACCAAATCATTGCACAATCAAGTACATGTACTTAGGGATCAAAAAAAAAGTACATGTACTTTAATCATGTAAAATTACGAATCTGCCCTTCCTTCAAAAAAAAGAGAGCAATAGTTGTTTGGGTAGAAGGGTAGATTTGTAATTTCATAACAGAACTAAAAAAACCAAAAAACCAAAAACTTGTTAGTGGAACTAGTTGGTTTTTTTGAAAAACTAAAGATAAAAAAAAACCAAAAAACTAAAAAACCAATTAGTGGAACACCCCCATAATACAAAATATTCCATTCATGTAATGACAGAGTCAGTTCAAAAAAAAAAGTAATGACAGAGAAATGAAGCGATATTTAAACATACACAGAGGTATACGAGTGCAATATAAATAAGGGTCCGTTTTTTGGAAGGACATAGTAAAAATGTCTTTACTTCAATAAAGACATCAACTTTTTCTTTAATGCCAAAAGGATAAATCACCTCCATATTCCGAAAATGCCCCCACTAGCCAATGAAAGTGTCTAAACCCCCAAACATAATGAAAGTGCCTAAACCACAGGGTACCCTATGAAAGTGCCTAAGACCCTAGGGTACCCTATGAAAGTGCCTAAAATCCTAGGGTACTCTATGAAAATGCCTAAAACCCTAGAGTTCCTTATGAAAGTGCATAAACCACTAAAACCCTATAAGTTGAAAGTGCACCCTAAACCTAAACCCTAGGGTACCCTATGAAAATGCCTAAAATACTAGGGTACCCTATGAAAGTGCCTAAACAGCTAAAACCCTATAATGGAAAGTGCACCCTAAGTGCCTAAACCCACTACACCCTACCCCGAAGAACCTACATCCCCTAAAATTAACCCCAAAATTGAACTCACCCCTAAAATTGAAGAAAGAGAAATTAATTTTGTCTCATTCCATCAATTTTGTCCCACACATACATGAGAGAGAGAGAGAGAGAGAGACGGGAAAATGGGTCACTGACCCATGTTCACAAATGTCGCTTTCACGCATAAAATGCTTTTGTCTGCGGGAAAGTGGGTCACTGACCCATGGTCACAAGTGTACCGGCTTTCATTGTTCATATGTCGCTTTCATTGAACAACTCCAAAATTTTCCTCCACATGGGTTACATCTCTTTCATTGCTTTTGTCCGCATGAAATTCCTCCACATGGTGCGCATGAGTGTGGTTTTCATTAAGGGTATTTTTGTCTAGTATTGTCCTTGAGCCCTCAAAAATTTCCTATAAATTCTTGAGGTTACTCCACCTATTGCCAATTGGTTTTAGGTTGGAACCATCCAGGAAATTTAACAAAGTTTTTTATTATTTTTTATTATTTCGTCTTTCATAAGGTAGATAAGCCCCAAAAAAAATTTAGGATAAAAGTCATAATTTCTTACTTTTTTTCCGATTACTCTTGTCGAGACAAATCGAGAATTTGCAAAAATTTGATGCACAACTAACAAACGTGAAAAAAATTAAATAAGGACAATGAAAAAATGAATTTTAGCCAAGCGATTAAAAATGGGAAACTTAGCCACTTGGTTATTGTTTCCCGTAATATTCCATTTTGTCCCACATTTGTAAGTTTCACGTTGATAAGAGGAATCAAAAAGGTGGAAAAAAGTATGATCCAAACTTATTTTTTATGAATAAAGAAAAAATAATCATAAAAACTTTCTTTTTGGTTCTTTTTTTAATTCAAAAAAAATTGAATTTGGATTATAAATCTTTTATTTTTCGAATTCCTCACCGAGAAGAACCAATAATTCTAAAAAAATTTACTTGAACTAATAAATGCAATAAAAATTGAAGAAAACTGTGTTCATTTTGGAGGGTTCATTTTGGGTCCCACCAAAATGATTCAAACCACTCGTTATTTTTTAAATGTAGTTTATCATGACTTGCAAAAATTAGCTCAATCCAATATTGGGATTTTTCAGAATTCGTAAAGCGAAACACACAATTAAAATTAATGACTTACCAATTTTTTTGCGGCGCAACTTGGGTTCCACAAAAATGATTCAAACTGCTCGTTATTCTTAAATATATATTTTATAGGTGTTTGTAAAAAATTAGCTCAATTTGATAGTGGTAAGGGCTTATTCAGAATGAAAAATGATATGGATACACCATTTATACACCCCAAATGCACATCACCCTGACGAAAAATGAAGGAGTACAGCTAAAACCCTCCAAATGTCTGAGCTGTAATTTACAACTTACAGATCACTTTTACCGTTTTAACAAGGGGGGAAAAAACCCTTGCGTTGAATTTGACCCCGAAGATGCTTTACACAAACCATATTCACTCGTCTATATCCAACACTCGCTCTAAAAACATGCCACGTGTCTATAAGGCCTGACTTTTCACACCTGGCCTTAAATTAAAGCGTGTTTAGTTAACGTACCTACCCTTGCGTGTGAAACATAATACGAAATCTTCCATTCATGTAATGACAGAGTCAGTTAAAAAAAAAAAAAAAAAAGTAATGACAGAGAAATGAAACGATATTTACACATACACAGAGGTATACGAGTGCAATATAAATAAGGGTCCGTCTTTTGGAAGGACATAGTAAAAATGTCTTTACTTCAATAAAGACATCAACTTTTTCTTTAATGCCAAAAGGACAAATCACCTCCATATTCCAAAAATGCCCTCACTAGCCAATGAAAGTGCCTAAACCCCAAACATAATGAAAGTGCCTAAACCACAGGGTACCCTATGAAAGTGCCTAAGACCCTAGGGTACCTTATGAAAGTGCCTAAAATCCTAGGGTACCCTATGAAAATGCCTAAAACCCTAGAGTACCTTATGAAAGTGTCTAAACCACTAAAACCCTATAAGTGGAAAGTGCATCCTAAACCTAAACCCTAGGGTACCCTATGAAAGTGCCTAAAATACTAGGGTACCCTATGAAAGTGCCTAAACAGCTAAAACCCTATAATGGAAAGTGCACCCTAAGTGCCTAAACCCATTATACCCCACTCCGAAGAACCTACATCCCCTAAAATTAAACCCCAAAATTGAACCCACCCCTAAAATTGAAGAAAAAAAAATTAATTTTGTCTCATTCCATCAATTTTGTCCCACACATACATGAGAGAGAGAGAGAGAGACGGGAAAGTGGGTCACTGACCCATGTTCACAAATGTCGCTTTCACGCATAAAATGCTTTTGTCTGCGGGAAAGTGGGTCACTAACCCATGGTCACAAGTGTACCGGCTTTCATTGTTCATATGTCGCTTTCATTGAACAACTCCAAAATTTTCCTCCGCATGGGTTACATCTCTTTCATTGCTTTTGTCCGCGGGAAATTCCTCCACATGGTGCGCATGAGTGTGGTTTTCATTAAGGGTATTTTTGTCTAGTATTGTCCTTGAGCCCTCAAAAATTTCCTATCAATGTATTGGAAGCATTAAAATAAGTTAAGCTGGACTAAACACTATTTAAAGCCCCAAATTTGTCCTTTAGACCAATTTTCTGTATAAATAATACCATGTGTAACGCTTCTCCTCTCACAAAACACAACCGCGGATTCTCTGTCAGCTTTAGAGCGCTGATTAATTCAAGCTGGAGAATTAAATACCCCAATGGAGTTTTGCACCACTTGAGGCCTATTGGGTCGGACCACTGTCCTATTTTGGTGGATTCTAATGGTTTTAATGCCAAGCCAAGGCAACGGTTTGTTTTTGATAAGCGCTGGTGTAAGGATGAAAAGTGTCGTGAGGTTATTGCTAGAGTTTGGCATACAGATGTTTGTGGATCCAAGTGGTTTAAGGTGCAAACTAGAATTAAATGTTGCAGGGTGGAGTTATTGAACTGGAGGAAGCAATCCGGCTTAAATTCAGGGAAAAGAATAAGGTATCTTCAGGAGGTTTTAGACCAAATGAGCAAAGAGGAGTTTTTTGATGCCGTTGGATATTTAGCATGTGAGGAGCAACTTAAACAAGCTTATAAAGAGGAAGAGTCGTATTGGCGGGAGAAGTCACGAGTGCAGTGGTTAAAGGAAGGAGATCGTAATACAAAATTTTTTCACGCTTGTACCATTCAAAGGAGGGTACAAAATCGGGTGAAAGGGATAGAAGATTCTGCTGGGGTGTGGAAAGAGGAGCCAGGTGATATTTCTCGAGTTGTGCTGGAATATTTCAAAGATATCTTTTCGACGGGAGGTGCTCTTAGGCTTGATGGGGTGTTGCAGTGTGTTAAGCGTTGTGTTTCGAATGAGATGAACATGAAGCTGATTAGGCCTATTTCAATGACGGAGGTGAGAGAGGCTTTATTCCAAATGGCTCCTTCCAAAGCTCCGGGACCGGATGGGATGACGGTGGTTTTTTTCCAAGAGTATTGGGACATTGTGGGGCAAGACATTGTGGAGGCGGTTCAAAGTTTTTGGCATTCGAGTAGGCTGCTGAAATCGATCAATCACACTCAGATTGTTATGATTCCTAAGGTTCATTGTCCGATGAACATGAGTCAGTGGAGACCCATCAGTCTTTGCAACGTGGCCTACAAAATTTTATCGAAAGTGATGGCTAATCGCTTGAGGAGCGTGATGAGGGTTGTTATTGGCGAAAACCAAAATGCTTTTGTTCCGGGAAGAGCCATTCAGGATAGCATCATCTTGGCCCATGAAGCTATTCACCATTTAAAGAATAAGAGGTATGGTAAGTTTTTCTCTATGGCCATGAAGCTGGATATGAGTAAGGCTTACGATAGAGTGGAGTGGCCTTTTCTTAAAATGATGATGATTCGTATGGGCTTTCATAGGATATGGGTGGAAAGAGTTATGGAGTGTGTGTCTACGGTGTCCTATTCAGTTTTGATCAATGGAGAAAGCCAGGGGTTCATTAAGCCGACTCGGGGTTTGCGTCAAGGAGATCCCTTATCGCCGTACCTTTTTTTGTTATGTGCGGAAGGGTTATCGTGTATGTTCAAGAGGGCAGAAGGAAGGAATGAGATTAGTGGAGTTAAAATTAGTCGTGGAGGGCCAGCATTTAGCCATCTGTTATTTGCTGATGATACACTTGTTTTTTGCAAGGCGACGGTGGAGGAGGTGCAGAAGGTTCAAGATATCTTAGAGACATATCGAGCAGCATCAGGACAGGTGATTAATTACCAGAAATCAGCCATTTATTTTAGCAAGAACACCCCTGATTCTGTCCGACGAGATATTGAGCAGAAAGTTAAAATTCCTAGAAGGGCTGATTTGGGTAAGTATTTGGGTCTTCCTACAGAAGTGGGAAGAAATAAAAGGGAGCTTTTTAGTTATATTAATGATAGGGTCCATACAAAGGTTGAAGGTTGGAAGCAACAGTTTATTAATCAAGCTGGAAAGGAAGTTCTTCTCAAATCGGTAGCTTTTGCCACGCCTAATTATGTTATGGCCTGTTTCAAGCTTCCTAAGATGATATGTAAGAGGATTACTAATTGTATGGCTAATTTTTGGTGGGGGCAAAAGGATAATGAGAGGAGGATCCATTGGGTTAGTTGGCAGAAGTTGGCGGAGAGAAAAGATGGGGGTGGATTGGGTTTTAGAGACTGTGAAGCCTTCAATCTTGCAATGCTTGCTAAACAAGGGTGGCGCTTGCTGGAGAATGGTAACAGCCTAGTTCAAAGGGTGTTGAAAGACAAGTACTACAAGGGATGCTCTTTTATGGAAGCTAAGTTGGGGTCGAATCCGTCGTGGGTATGGAGAAGTCTGATTGAAGGGAGGAAAGTTCTTGAAGCGGGAATTAGATGGCGTGTGGGCAATGGATCTGAGATCAAGATGTATGATAAGTGGCTTCAGAAGGCAGGGCCGGCTTCTCCAATTGGTGTTGGAGTTGGTGTGACGGATTTGATGGTGAGCGATTTAATAGATGAGTTCAACCATACATGGAAAAGTGAGGAGGTGGTGACTCGCTTTTGCGAGGAGGATGCTAATGTTATTTTGCAAATTCCCTTGCCAATATCTCCAGTTAAAGACAAGAGAATTTGGCACTATACTCCAAATGGGGTGTATTCTGTAAGGTCTGGATATGAGGTAGCAATGATGTTGAAGCGAAATGGCCTTTTGGGGTCGAATGGAGTAGGCGAGCCCAGCAATAGGGCGGAGTTGAAGGAATTTTGGAAACAACTGTGGAGTTTACCAGTAGCAGGGAAGATAAAGCATTTTCTATGGAAATGCTGTCACAATGCTATTCCGGTTCAGGAAAACTTGAGGCAGCGAGGTGTTCTATCGGCGTCGGGCTGTTCCTTATGTGGTAGTACCGAGGAATCTATACTTCACCTTGCTGCTTATTGTCCCTTCGCAAGGGCTGTATGGTTTTCTTCTCCGATGCAAATCGATTCCCAGGTGTTGGCAGGTTGTTCCTTTATTAATTGGTGGTCTGAGCTTATGAGTCGTGGTCAGGGATACCATGATGAAGTGGTTTGGAAGGCGAATGCGGCGTACTTGTTGTGGGGTATTTGGAAGAGTAGAAATCGAGCCAAGTTTGATCATGCTCACGTTGATCCAGTGTGGGTTATGCAACATGCTGTGGGCAGTGCATCTGAATTTTTGAAAGTCCATAAGGAAAAGGAGCAGGTGAAGGCTAATTTTAGTGAAGTTAGAGCCGAGAGGCAGGTTCAATGGAAGGCGCCTCCTCCAGGCATGGTTAAAATCAATTTTGATGGAGCCTTTGTCCCATCTTTGAATGTTGGTGGTGTAGGAGCTGTAGCTAGAGCAGATGATGGCTCTTTTATGTTTGCTCGATCGTGTGGCGGCTTTAAAGCTCGTTCTGCTATTGTTATGGAAGGCCTTGCTTTGAGAGTTGGTGTTTTGCTGGCTAAGGAGCAAGGTATTCGAAGAGTGGTTTTTGAAGGGGATGCAAAAGGATTGATTGATATGCTTAATGGTAAAGCTGCAGGGTGTGAGGATATCCAGTTACTGGTGTTGGATATTCTACAACTTTGTAGTTCCTTTTTTGATGTTTTTTCTTTTGTTTTTGTTGGCAGAGTTTGTAATGTAGTGGCACATGAATTGGCCAAAAAGGGATGTAGTTTGGGAAGTTGTTCCTCTTGGTTGGTGATCCCTCCTTTGTGGTTGTGGGATCTTGTTTGTAGAGAGAAATGTTTCTGTACCTAATTTCTTTCGTGGAATGAAAGTTTCATTTCGTTTGGAAAAAAAAAAAGGATTCTCTGTCAGCTTGGAGAGAGAAGCAGGCTAGAGAGAGAGAGAGAGAGAGAGAGAGAGAGAAGCAGGAACAACCCCCACCGGCGGCCGGCACCTCTTTCTCATTTATCACTTCTACATATATACAGGGAGAGAGAGAGATTGATCTGATTGAACATACATATAGATAGACAGAGGGAAGCTGATTATAATGCTGGTATCAGCACAAGATTCTTCTCTCTCCACCCTGTAAGATCTAATCCGGCTGGGAGAAGGGTTTTACCGTTTAAGCACAATGGTGACCGGAGCCGCCGCGAACGGCGGCGGAAGGTGGTGCCAATGCGTGCTCTCATCGACCCTTGTCTACTTCTTTACATCTTTCCTTGTGTTGGGATCGATTGCAACTCTCTACGGTTGGTTAATCTTCACACCTCACGTCCGTTCGACTCTCTCTCCTCTTGGGTGTCAAGAGGACAATGAGGGCTCCTGGTCGATCGGTGTGTTCTACGGCGACTCGCCCTTTTCTCTTAAACCTATCGAAAGTGTAAGCTACTTGGATAAGATGTACAATTGTTTGATAAAAGGGTTTTAGGATATGGTTTTTTTTTTTTTTTTTTTCCTGGTATTGTAAAACGCAAAGGGTTTGGGTATTTGTGGGGGTTTTTTTTCCCGATTTATTTTACATTGTTTGATAATTTACTTCTGGGTTTTTGGATGCGGGTTTAATTATACATATACATGTCTCTATTTTTATTAATTCTCTGATTTTTTGCGATTTGGGATGTGGGTATATGGGTTCTTATTGATTTTTTGCTCTCAATTTTGCCTTCTAACTCTAAATTTTTCGGGTTTTAGGATTGGGGTTTATGTATTGCACATATAACTCTCTGTTCTCTATTTGGGCTTAATCTCTTTGTTTTTTCTGGGTTTTACGATATGGATTTCTTAGGGTGTTTCTTGGTATTATATGGTCTACATTTTCCCTGCGTTTTAGGGTGTGGGTTCATCCAGAATTCCAGATGGACAGATAATATGTTCACCGTTTTTGTTTATCCTCTGGTGTTTCTGGGTTTTAGAATAGGAAAATTGATATGGTTATTTCTGGGTTATTGTTGGTTTATGCTCTGTTTTTTCTGTAATTTTTCTGGGTTTTAGGATTTGTGTTTATGTACGAGCAGGCCCGGCCCTGGGCATTGGCCCAGTAGTTTGTTATTTTGTTTGTCCTTCCTTTCATTTTTTTTTTTCCAGATTTCCATGTTAGTTTGTTTGTCCTTCTCTTCATTTTTTTTTTCCTTTTTCTTTCCATCAGATTTCCCGTATAAAAAGGCTACAGGGTTTCTTTTATTAAATGTCTTTATAGTTATATTTTATGGTTTGGTTTAGTTATTTTATTTTATATACCTCTTGACTAAAATAGTCGAAATAGATCCTTTATATATCATATTTGGCAAACACCCACTTATTTTAACCTGGATAAACTCTTTTGCAATAAAAGATTTGTACTAATTAATTTAATCTTTCGAAAGGTTGTTTTATTAAGTTTCTAGTTTACATTATCTCGAAAAAGTCTTTCAAATGTCTGATTGAGGATATAAATATTGTTCTAAGTTCAAAATTATTGTATTATAATAACTCAATTGTGAATATATACTTTCACAGCATCCATATTGTCTGTCAACTTTCTTAAAAATATTTGGTCGAGGTGATCATCAGGGAAAAAATAAACAAAAAACTTTATGCGTATTTGAAAAATGTTCGCATCAATTTGCCGATTTCAATTATTTTTTGATTGTTGCAATAAAAATAAACAATTACGACTGAAAACTATGTTTTATCGAACGACACAAACTAAAAAAAAAAAAAAAAATAGAACAAAGAATCTATCATTTGAAGTTAATGTTGGTTCTGTAACTTTTGGCTTTTAGGAAAAAAATAGGGCCCAATTTTACATTCACGTCTGGGGCCACGAAAATCTCAGGGGCCGGGCCTGTGTACGAGGACACATTCGTGCCTCTGTACCTGAATGAAAGAAAGAAAAATTAAAAAAAAAAAAGGAAGATATGAATATTTGTGTGTTTTCGGCATTTTTCTACGATTTTATTCTGATTTTCTCTCTTGTGATCTGTATTTGGGAAACAGGTGAATGTAGGGAGGGATGAAACTGCGGCATGGCCTGTGGCCAACCCTGTGCTCACTTGTGCTTCGGTTTCTGATGCTGGTTTCCCCAGTAATTTTGTTGCTGAGCCATTTTTTTATGTTCAGGTAGCTCTAATATTAATGCCTTTCTTTTCAATTTCGTGAATTTATGTCAAAATGTTCATTTGTGAATAGTGAATATAAGGGTTTTTTTTTTTTTTTTTTTTTCATAAAGGGGTAGAAATTGTTTGGATTTGACAAGTTCATTTTATTGAGATATGTTATACGTATATTCATTTAACTGGTGGAAGTTGAATGCAATTACCCATGAACAGTACCATTAAGATACTGGTGGTGTTGCCTGAACCTTTTTTCCCCCTCCGTACGGACTAGGGCAGCACAAAAAAACCGATGAACCATGAATTCGGTCCGGACTGAACCGATCCGTACGGTTTGGATTTTAACCGTGGATTAATGGCCCGGACACGGATCCAAAAAATAATAAACCGTGACTTGCGGTCCGGACATGGATTTTGATTTTGAAACCGTGGATTAACCAATCCGGACCGTGAGATTTTTATTATATATAATTTTTAAAAAATAAATATATATGTATGTATAAATAATTTTACCACTTTCATAAATATTGTCAATTTGATATAGGGTTATAATGTTATCTCCTATAAAATCTAGGAGGTAAATTGGTACCCCATTTGATGTATCAATTCCACTGTCGTGCATTTGTATTGGACTTTAATCAATTCAATAGTTGTTCACTAAATTTAGTAGGTGTTCACTTTTTTTTTTTTTTTTGCTATTAAATGGTCTTTGTTTCTATTCCACTATGTAACTGAACTAAGTTACATGCTTTCCACTGCTGCTTGTTTAGGTCTCGGTTGTGTCATCACATGCTCCATCTAAAGTCTCTCTGTTTTCTACCTTGGATTTTTCAGGATTTTATTTTGATGAAACTGTTTGTTACTTGTTTACGTATGACATGTAATCCGTGGATAAAACCGGAACTGATCCGTGACTCGCAGATCAGATTGGAACCGAACCGTGAAACTTTTGGTCCGGACACGGATTGTATTTTCTAAAAACCGTGACTCGCGGATTAGGATTGGATTCATGTCAATCCGATCCGATCCGGACCGTGTACACCCCTATTACAGACTACCTCTGTTTTGTCCTTGATGTGGTCAGGTCACTTGAGGTTTTTTCTAATCCACTTGAGCTAATTATCAGTTTTCTTAATCAAAGACTAATTAATTTCTTTTCGACATCAATTTGTGGGCCATGTAATAGTTGTTTTTGAGACAGATCCTATTTTGTGGAAAAGACTGGCAATCTGGATATGGAATCCTTAAAAAAAAGGAACAATAGAAAAAGAGGATCAGGAACTGTGTAAGTCATGTTCTTTGAGATGTTTTGTTCTTCTTCCCATTGTGATAGTTTGGATGCAAACGCAATAGTTCCTTCTTCCAGCGCAAGAGTTCAGGAAATTCTTCCATTTTATGGTTGCCCTGCCATGTTCCAAAGAAAATCTGGAAGGAAAATTATTGGTTAGGAAAGTCTTCAACTGGAAATTCAATACTTGAGAGAAAAATATGTTGCCACATAACTGAAGGGGGCTTGGTTTCTGCTAAAAATGCACCAAATTTAATCACACTGGAAAGAAGAAAGTCTCATAAATCTAACTTCATAAAATGTTGAATTTTGTCTCCTCTGTTACACCCTATTTTTCCAGGGACACAACCGGCAGGTATGTACCCAACACCAAAGTGAGTCACAGAGGAGACACAATTCAACATTTTATGCCGATTCGGTCATTTTTTAAAAAAATGCATACAAAATGTAGATTTCAAGTTGGAATCAATTAAAGTATTGTTTTATAAGATAAATTGATGATTGAATGGTCGAAATAGTCACAAATTCGAACTCCAAACACTTCAGATATACTAATTAGTAATTATTAAATTACTTACACCTGGAAATAACAGCATTGGACAGTTGGAATATAATAGCATATAATGGATAATAATAATATATATATATAATATATATAATAATAATAATAATAATATATCGGTCGGTAGGAAAAAATATACTCTCATTTCCATTCTAACTTGTTTAGGATAAAAATGATTATATCTTTCAATCATTATAGATTAAGAATATTACATTTATAATGCATATGAATCTTGTTTGATGATCTCATTTAAATCTAAAATACAAAGTTTTTAAAATCACCTAAAACATTATAGATTATAAGATATATTACATTGAAAAGTAACACGAACTCCCAAAATGGACTATATTTTTTGGACGGAAGGAGTACTAAGTAGGTAACTGGGTATGGGTATTAATTTATTATAACTTGCATAGTGGGAATATAATAATAGGTAATAGAGTAATAATTTAGAGTCCATAAGAGAGAACATAAGTCAACATAAAGTCTTCACGAGAGAACAGTTACACATAAAAGTCTAGTTCAGTCTTCTTTCGGTTCTTCAGTTCGACGAAGAGCTTCGCTTTAGTGCTTCATTCTTCAACGATCAACAAAATCGAAACCCACGGATGAAGCTCTGTTCTCAGTTGAAGGCTTGAAGCCCTCTTCTCACTTCTCAGTCAGAGCTCTGTTCTATCGAAACCCACAGGTTGGTCTAAACACTGACGAAGACTGCTGAAATCCAAGATGATCGATTTATGTAGGTCTAATTATACTCTCGACTCCTCGTATGGCATAAAAATAACATTACGGCGTGAAATTTTACTTTAATTACAACCCAACCCGAAATCAAAGTATGGGTTGAAAACCAAACGAATCGTACGATTCGTGTGAATCGCACGATTCGTGTGAATCGCAAACGATTCTTGCGATTCGGCAATCGATTCGTCGATTCAGACCACGATTCTATACCATATGCGATTCTATGTATCGGTTCGTATCGTTTACACCCCGAATCGAACCGAATAGTACGATTCGAATCGGGAATCGTACGATTTCGATAACTATGAAAGTGACCCATAATTTAATTGTTCCAGCTACTGTTCAATGGGTTTTGCTTCATTTCTCTTTGGAAAATGATATAAATTCTCTTACTTTAGTTGTTGGAAATTGGAATGATGCAACTGTGATGTTTTTTGGCACTTGGCAATGTTTGAAATTGCACTCCTGATGTTGTTCCTCTCACCTTTTCTTCTTCTTTGCCCTTGGTAGCTGAGATTCACTCAAGTTTGATCGCTTCCTTTTTTGTGTCTCTTTCCCAGTGTACTTTCACTTTTTACCGATTCGTCCTACTTCAAATAGTAGCCGGTGGTGTACATATGTTTTTTTTTTGTTTAACTCAAGTGTTCGATCAGGCCCGCCTACATGCACCTCTGCTTATCACCGAGGTCCGGGCTAGCTGGTCATATACTTGTTGCGGACATATGAAAAACAAGTTTTAGTTTGAGAAGAGTGCTGTTGGAATGTAGGAATTGGTTAGCTTGGATAACAATTTTGTTGTGTAGGTTTGTGTCTTAGCTCTTGGCTTATGCAGCAGGCTCATCCTTCTTGTACTTCTGTTAAAGTTAGTTTCCATTTGAAAATATCACTTTTTATATTGGAAGGAAGGTTATTAGAGGTTTTGGTCTCGTTCTTATATATTTTCTATTGGACGCCAAGCCTTTGCAACTAATTATATGGCTGGATCAAGTTTATAGATTAACAATATCTGGAATTCGTAAAGGTACAAGGCAGCGAATAGCTGCTTTGTCTTCCTAAATTGACATAGAAGTTTTTCGTTTGTGTGGAGTTTTTTTTGAAGAAATGACACGGACAGTTCAAGTCCCGCTGTAAAACGATGGTACTATACTAAGGTTCTCCCAAAATTTGTAAGTGGGCTAAATTTGAAAGGAATTCATTTTTACCTAATCTTGTAACCTATCTCTTCCCACATACGTGCACACAACAAATAATGAGGTTATAATTTGGATGGAGACCTCATGAAGGGGTTTTATTCGTTAATAGAAGCATGTGTTGGTGTCTACTGTCTAGCTGTTGAGACAAGTTCAGGAAAATTAATTTCTACGGATTGCACAAAAGAGTGGGGATTGGTTAGATGTTTATGTGATTTTAGGATGTAGAAGTTGGAAATTCAGCTAGCATCAAATTCTGGAGCACGGCTAAGTGCTTTCGGATATGAGTTATTTTCTGAACTTGCAATTGCAAAATCTTAATCTGCTCCGGTGGTTGGTTATTAATATATGACTTTTGATGCTCTGTTTTTTACTGCCTTTTTTTTTCTTTTTTCTTTTTCTTTTTCTGCTCCGATGGAATGATACACTTGTTTTTTACTCTATGAATAACTTTCCTATTACCGTGTAGGAACTGTGGCTGTAACGTTATCCTCTGTTGGTTGGCCATGTATTGTCCTCTTTGAATTAAACTTTTCTTGTGTCAATATCAAGACCATGCTTCTGTCAATATGGGATCTTAGGATCTCCAGTCTTTCAAGTGATTTACAGCTTTGGCACGTAACCTCTGAGTTAAGGATCTACATTATCTTGGGGCAAGTGGTTAAGGGTCTACTTGGATGCTGTTTTCAGAATCTCCATCTCACATGGTGGTTGTTTCTGTTCACTTCTTCATCTTTTGACACCTGATTGTTTTGGAATGAACCTATTTTACATCGCTTGGGATTTTCATAGGATCTTTATGTTTGCTGGAGTTTGTGCCTCTTTCTGTCCAGTTGCATTTGCAGTTTTCTCTGATTGTTTGACCCTTGAAAGATGATGATCCGTGTTTCCTAAATCACTTCAGATCTGTTTAGCATGTCATTAATCTCACCTGTCTTTGGCAATGTGTTGCAGGGTCATATACTTTACCTATTTTTCGAAACCAAAAATTCAATCACCATGCAAGGAGACATTGGAGTTGCAAGAAGCACAGATAATGGAGCAACTTGGCAACAATTGGGCATTGCCTTGGATGAAGACTGGCATCTTTCGTACCCATATGTTTTTTATTACGATGGCCAAGTAAGATTTCAAATTACACATTTCTTGTCTCGGATATACGTCCTGATTCTCTCACTGAATACTTTATTTTCCTTTTCATCTTATTTGAAGATATACATGATGCCCGAGGGCAGTCCAAAAGGAGAACTCCGTCTTTATCGAGCATTAAACTTTCCTCTGAAATGGAAACTGGAGAAGATCGTCATGAAGAAGCCCCTCGTTAATTCGTTCGTCATAAATCACGATGGAAAGTATTGGCTTTTTGGTTCTGATCACAGCGGAATTGGCACCATGAAGAATGGACAGCTCGAAATCTGGTACAGCAGCTCCCCACTTGGTCCTTGGAAACCACACAAGGAAAACCCTATCTACAACACAGACAAGAGCATGGGCGCCCGTAATGGCGGCAGACCATTCGTGCACAATGGAATCCTCTATCGCGTTGGCCAAGACTGCGGTGATACATACGGAAAACGTGTACGTATTTTCAAAGTTGAAGTTCTTACTGAAAATGATTTCCGAGAAGTCAAAGTTCCAATTGGCTTGGATGAACCCAACAAGGGTCCGAACGCATGGAATGGGGCTTGCTACCATCACCTAGACGTGCAAAAGCTAAGCTCTGGTCAGTGGATCGGGATTATGGATGGGGACCGAGTTCCCTCTGGTGATTCATTCCGCCGGTTTATCTTGGGCTCTGCTTCGATTATTGCGGTTTCGGTACTTGTTGTTCTTGTGGGTATGTTACTTGGTGCTGTGAAGTGCATTATACCCTTGAGTTGGTTCCCCTATAATAGGGGAAAGAGAAGTGATGTTTTCTTGGATTGGGAGAAACCAGATTTGATTTCTTCGAAACTAAGGCAGTTATGTAGTCGCTTGAATATGGTGTGTTCATTGCTTCGTGGAAGGATAAAGCTAAATACGTTCGCCGGAAAATTGATTCTTGCTTTTATATTTGCCGTTGGAGTGATACTAATGTGCTCCGGGGCTAGTTATATCTATGGTGGAAATGGAGCACAGGTACCCTACCCCTTGAACGGTCACTACTCTCAGTTCACCATGGTAACGATGACTTACGATGCTCGGATGTGGAACCTGAAAATGTATGTGAAGCATTATTCTAGGTGTTCTTCCGTTCGGGAGATTGTTGTGGTTTGGAACAGAGGAATACCTCCCAATATGAGCGTGTTTGATTCCTTAGTGCCGGTTAGAATCAGACGAGAAGAAAAATTCGTTGAACAATCGCTTCAATGTGGATCCTTTGATAAAGACCCGAGCTGTTCTTGAACTTGATGATGATATCTTGATGACGTGCAATGATGTGGAGAGAGGATTTAGGGTTTGGCGTGAGCACCCAGATCGGATTGTGGGATTTTACCCTCGGCTCGTCAACAACGGAGGACGACTTGGACTACTAAAATACCGAGGTGAGAAATACGCCCGGAGACACAACGGGTATAACGTTATCTTGACCGGGGCAGCATTTATGGATAGTCAAGTCGCTTTTCAAAGGTATTGGAGCGATGAAGCGAGGTGGGGCAGGGAAATAGTGGACAAGAAATTTAACTGTGAGGATGTGTTGTTGAACTACTTGTATGCGAATTCAAGTTCATCGGAGAGGGTGGTGGAGTACGTGAGACCGGCTTGGGCTATAGATATGTCAAAGTTTTCTGGCGTTGCGATCAGTCGGAACACGAGTGAGCATTACAAGAACAGAAGCGAATGCCTTGTAAAATTTGCGGAAATGTACGGAAGTTTGAAGCAGAAGTCGGCCTTCAGCGAACGGAAGGATGGTTGGGATGTATAGTACAGGTAGATGGATTCTAGCAGCAGGTCAACTTATTAGTGGTGTTTTGGCTTAAAAAGTTGGCTGGCTTATTTTTTCGTCTTTATTTGATTTTTTTTCATGTTTTTTTAGTTGTTCATCAAATTTTTGTGTATTATTGGTTCGTCTCGGCGAGAGGAATCAAAAAAGTAAAAAATTATGATTTGATCATAATTTTTTTTGAATACAGACAAAAATAAGTAAAAAATACAGTTTTTTACACTTTTTTCGATCTTATTCAAAAAATTGAGAGTTCTAGTCATAATCTTTTACATCTTTGGATTCCTCTTGCCGAGACGAACCAATAATACTCAAAAAATCGAAGTAAAACTAACAAACACGAAAAAAAAATCAAATAAAGACAAAATAAAAAGTTAAGTTGGCTTTTATGGATCCTTGAGTGTTTTTCTTTCCAAGTAAAATATTAGTTCTAATTGTAAATTTTTTTTCTTTCAAACTTGGCATTGGGCCCAATGGACCAATTAATTCAGGGACGAATCCCAACTTTTAGTACGGGCCCAATTAAAGTCAGGGCAAAGCCCCGTAACTTTATGGGTGTTCTTTATGTTGTGAGTTTTTTTTGTAAGTTTGGCTAGTGAAATGGAAATGCACATTGGTTTTGCTTTGGTGCTGTGCTTATGAGTTTTTTTGGTTTGGGCAAGAACAAGAAAGGGTTCTTTGGTTGAAACATTGGTTATTTAGGAGTGTTACCTTATGGGCATGATTGATGGTAGGATAAGAGTGGTAAGATTAAGAGGTGAGCTCACATGTTCTCCCTTTTTCCTAGTTCAGTGTTTGGTTGCACATGGGAACCAGGGCAGGAGTGGAGAAGTGGGCCATATTTCCCTTCAACACCACATATTTCTGCAGAGTTGCTCATTACTAACGGAGTATTGGGTTATTTTAGCTCTAAATCTTTGATCGTTCTGCGTCTTGATTTACGCACCAAAATAAACAAGTAAGAATAAGAAACGAGTAATTAGACAATGCTAATCAAAGGGATGCCTGAATACCTCACTTTTTAGAAGCCATATGAAGAGATTTTATGTCTTTGTGCTTGTGACATTTGAAAGAGAGTTTAAAACAGGCCTAGGAAAATGCATTGGCCAATGTTTATGCGTAATGCGTATGTTCGTCGCAGACGTAAAAAAAATGTGCGAGGAGGGAGAGAGGTAGAGGGAGAAGGGAGGATTGGAGGTGGCAACAATTTGAATCTTTACTATCTATTTTTTCTCATTAATCATTCTTAGTATTCATTCCTATCTCAGTTTTCCTTATTTTCAATTCTCTAAAACCTATGACCCGCATCAGACAAGGCCTTCAACAGTTTGAATTGGATCAATTTCGTTTTCGATTTGAACATGAACGACGACTTTCTAAAATTCTCGTTACTAAAATTCGTAAGAGCGAGAATTGAGAACATGAACATAGCTAAAATTCGTAAGAATGATTAAACAAAATATATTGAATTTTCCAATTTTATAGTGACTCCAGAGGAGTTTCGTTTTTTAATAAAGTTATATTCATAATACTTAAACTTATTTTTTCAAGTTACTCAATTATTCTGATGTTTCTAAAAGATGCTTTTATGTTGGTGTCCGGACAGCCAAATAGCGATGGATGACGAATTGAGGAAATATTCCACTTGAATAAATCAATAATAGCGGATGGTACCCATCTGGAAACTGGATAAGCTCTTCTTCTTCTTTTGGCATGGGATGGGAAAGCTTATGAAGGAATAGCATCCCTAGTCCCTACAATTATTACCTACTGATTAGTACTACTAAAGTCATTAATATTTGTGAATTTTTTTTTAGCTAATTTACTTGGTCCTATTGGATTCATGCTTTTACATTGACATTCATCGAACAATTCTAGACAAAGTTGGGTTTGAAATTATGTTTTTAAATTATGTTTCTAAACATTTTAGACATTCATATGTTTGGAATTAATTCTTTTTATGCTTGGATGGTTTCAATTGTTTTGCATTATTCTTTTTCTTTTTGTCCTCCTATTTTGTTAAATTGCTTTAATAGACACAGTGGACCTAATAATAAAAAGTAGCATTAGAGAAACTCTGAGCCAATTCTACGAGAAATTTTTCAGTGTCGAGTGGGTACCACGTGGTACCCGCTCGCGCAATCTGGGCCGTCCATTTCGGTTTTGGACGACTCGGATTAAAGAGAGAGAAACAGGAGAGAGAGGAGGAGAGAGAGGGTTTCAATCTCGGCCGTCCAATACACTTTTGGACGGCCCGGATGCAATGTTCGGGTACCACGTGGACTCGGCCACGTGGTACCTGTAGACACCCCAATTTTAATCCCTGTGTATCCCCAATGGTGAAAGAGATACTCAGCAGTGCCTTGAACAACCGTTGTGGACTTCAGAATTTTTGGACAAAAAAACCCCTAGCTGTACGGCTTACTATTCTAGCCGTGCGATTCATCTTCCTCTAACTTAACCGTGCGGTTTACCCAATGTAACCGTACGGTCAACCAGTGTAGCCGTATGGCTGTGTGTCAGAAATATTCGACATTCTGACAGCAGAAGCATCTCATCATTTCGGAACGATTTCGTACGCGATTTTATTCCTTTTCTCCGTCTATAAATTGCCTCCATCCCCTTCTTCTTCCAGACACAGTAACATCACCCTTCCGGCAACACGCCGACAAACATCTCGGCCAAAAACTCACGCAAATCCTCCTCCAGTAAAAGATACAAACCGTACACCCTCGTCTTTCCCTTTATTCGTAAAGCTCCGATAATTTCTTGCACATACCAAGCATCTCTCCCAAGTTTCGCATCCAAGAATTTCCGAAGTTTCTAAGCTGTTCAAAGTTCTTGCAAAAGGTACAACTACGTTTCGTAAAGTCAGGTTCGAAACCTCGGCTTTTTGAGGGGATCCTCCCGGGTCGAGGATGACTATAATAGTCATCTCTAAGCTTGGGTAATCAAATCTTCCATAAAAATCATATTTAACAAGCAAAAACTAGTTTCTGTTTGAAAAACAAATTTTTGAAAATTCTTTCAAAAAGGTAACCGTACGGTTAACCTAAGGGAGCCATACGGCCAACATAGGTTAGCCGTACGGCTAACCTTTGCAGCACAAAAACTTCCCCTGTTTTCCTCTAATCGTACTCTGTTTCTCTGGTTTTCTGAAAATTAGTTATTACACTTTCACCCCTTTGACTCTTTAATTATTATTATTAAGTCCTTTCATTTAATTTTATTTCCGTTATGGTTTTATTTGTTTATTCGTCAAAGTTTTCGATAAAGCGTTTTCTAAAATCCCACAAAATTTAGTAGAGACCGGGAATTTCCCGGGCGAGCGGAGTGCTTTTCAATAAAACCTTCCCCGTTCGTAACCTGGCTTCCGAATCCAAGAATCCTTTTCGCAGATCAAATCCTTTTCCAAAAACAGCATAAGAGTCATTTACTTTTCGAAATGGTTTCTCGAGTACCCAAAATCATTTTCTAAAATAAATCCCGGGTGGCGACTCACATTTTTTTTTTCACTTTCCAAACACAAAAGGCATCGAGCCGCGTGGCGCCGTCCACAGAATGGCGACTCTGTTGGGGACTGTTAAATTAATTCTTATTTTGGTATTTTACACATGTAAAACGACCCCCGAAAGCTTGACAAAAACGAACACGCCCCGCGTGATCGAGAAAGGAATGGTGCAATAACAGGGCTACGCCCGACCAATCTGGACTGGAGCTTTCCCGGTTGTTTACCTGAGTAAAATTTCAAAATATAAATTGATTTATAGGTGAGCCAAATTTGAAAAATATTTGTGGGATTTTGAAAACTGTTTTATCGTTAAACTTCTACATTGCACGTGCATCGATGTTGGATAAGCCCCATCGCTGCGTCTTGGTGACCCTACCCGGTTTGCCGGTGTTAGGACATCCCAAGATTCTCGGCAACCCTGGACGATGATGAGTCAGCCTGCCGTTTGACCTTTGCCATGCAGTACACTTGGCACTGGGAGGCAAATATTGGCTCTAGTCTAGGGAACCCCCTCAAACCAAAACCCAGCCTTTGCATATAGTAAACCGTAGTACCTTCCAACCCAGGACAGGGATCCACAAGGTAGGATTATCTGTTATATCCTGTTTACCTGTTATATGATATATGTTTATCTGTTAACCGTTCCACGTACGTCTTGTTTACCTGTTAATGGTTCATCCATCCTCATATATATCACTCCATGTGCATACTATTTCCATTTTTGCGTGCATACACAGGGTAGCTTGGCCTTAGGTCATTACATCATGCTCACATCCATAAATGATTACCCCGACAATCACGCATTGTGTTGGATAGACGAGAATTCCTCTCTTCAAAAAAAAAATCAAAAAAAAAAAATTCAAAAAAAAAATGCTACAACTGGCTCCCTTTCCCAAAATATACACATTTCCTTTGTAGTAGAGTCATCATGTCTGGAGCACCATACAAGCGATTCAAGTCTACCCTCACCACCCACCAAGGGGCACCCGTGTGGATAATCGAGGAAGTTCAGCCCGAACAACCTCCATGCAAGCCAGAAGAGCCTCGATCAGGAAAGCTCAACATAGAAGACCATATGGGGGAAGAACTCGATCAGAAACTCAGTTTGATGGCCGAAGCCAACTTGGCAGGAGTGTCTCTCCAATGGGATGAAAATGAAGGATGAAAATTTTGCTTTCCAGAAGAGCCAGAGCCAATGCCAGAAAAGATCACCTTGATGATGGAACAAGACGACGGGGAGCTGACAGCCATGCCACCCGTGAAATACTTTGATGCCAACGGCCAGCCCGTCTACTACTTCGAAGACCCAGTCACGGGCCACAAGTATTGGGACGAGTGTGAATGTGATGTTTGCTTTGCAGATTGCCTTCTCAATAATGATGGCATGACCCCGCAGCAGCTCAAGGATCAATGCAAGAAGGAAGACCCCAAGGGAAAAGGGAAAGCTGACGAAACAGGACCCTCCGCAGGGTCGACATCTTCGAATAATTCCTCCTCTTAAGAACAAGCTTTCAGAGCCAGAAGTGATCATCCAATGATCAAATCAATCAAACAAGGGTTTCTTTTGAAGAATCAAGTCAACATGTGATTCTTGTTTGTTATCGAGTCTGTTGCTGTTTAATTATCGAGTTTGTTGCCAGATGTGAATATCCACTGACCTAATCCAGCCAGCAGGGCTTCCTTTTGAAGAATCAAGCCAGCTTATGATTCTTAGCGCTTTTAATTATCGAGTCTGTTGTCGAGTCTGTCATGTCAGTTTGTAAAAATTCCATGCTTTTAATGAAAAGACCTTATGAGAAAAAGAGCCAAATTTGTAGTCCTGAACTATGTCACGACCTGATTCCTCTCCATGGGGATACGTAGGCAACCTCCCGTCCGGCCATTGTTTTCAAAAATCAAGGGAATTTGAATATATCCAACAAAATAAGAGGAAAATTGGGGCAATCCTTTCATGCATCATGCATCATTTTCTCGTACATAGATTCCTTTTCATTTGGCACATGCATTACACACTGCATCCCTGAGTTCCGTTTGTGCATATCATCAGTACTAACCATTGGGAAAAAGAAGAGAAACCTCATACCGGGTTGGACTCGAATCCCCGAACAACGATTAGTTCGAACTGAGTCAGGAACAGAACAGTCAACCAGGAGCTCAGCTATGTCGACAGAAACAGATGAAATTCAGCTTCTTAACGATGCTTTAGAAGAGCAGAAAGCCAACAATGCAAAGCAGATGGCCCAAATGATGCTTATGATTCAGAAATTAACTTCTCAAATCCCGCCACCAGTAGGGGACTCAAGCAGTCAAAACATGGAGTCAGTATTGACCAAGCTAGCTAAACTGGAGGAATCTGTTCAGAAACAGGAGAAAATAGCAGCTACATGAATTGATATGGAGAAGTTGTGCCTCTTCCCGGATGCAAAGCTCCCCGACAAGTTCAAACCAATGGATTGGGACAAGTTTGATGGCAGTGGTGACCCGAAAGCCCATCTGCAAACATATGTGGGTACTTTATCCATGTATGACGTTGGAAAAGATGCAATGGGCCAGATGTTCCAGCAAACTCTAACTGGGCCTGCACTCCGCTGGTTTCTAAATCTAGATATCTCTAAGAAGAGGACATGGGAAGATATTGGGGCAGCCTTTGTCGCCCAATACAATTACAACATTCAACTTGAGATGACTATCCGGGAGCTGGAATCAACCAAGATAAGCAAGAATGAGTCCTTTGCTGACTTTGTTAAGAGATGGAGAGGGAAAGCCTCTCAGATGATGGAACGACCTTCAGAAAAGGAGCAGATGAGAATTATCACGAGAAATCTAGAACCGGATTTTGACAAGCACTTGGTAGTCTTTCAGACCACCGCTGACTTCAAGACTTTCTATGAAGCCGGTCTAGCAGTTGAAGATGCTCTCCGAAGCGGCATATTTGAGAAAGGTGAATCTATCCCTAAACCAAGACGAGTCTACTCTGGAAACAACAACGCCTTGTTTGGACCCAGCAACTACAATCAAAACCAAGTCAGCTCTTCCAATCCCAAACCAGTCAAAGTCGAACCTATTAACCAGATCACAACCCAGTCACGATTCCAGCAAATGGCTCCCCCACCAAGGAGAGAATTTCACCCACTCCCTTTTCCCCTTGTCACAATATACAAAAAACTACTTGACAAAAACCTCATCCAGCCACTCGAACCTCGAGAGCCGTCCAAAGAGCTTCCTCCTAACCATAACCCAAACACTTATTGTGCCTACCACCAAATGCCTGGCCATCATACCAATAACTGCATCCGTCTCAAGCATAAAGTCCAAGATCTTGTGGACAACGGAACCCTTTCAGTCCCTGATCAAAAGCCCAACACCATTCCCAATCCTTTACCCAATCACAAGCAGAACGCCCAAGTCAGCCAGATATCCTTCACCTCCACTACAAAGGACCTTACCTCCGCTAAATTTGACCCGAGCCTCTTGTAGACACCCCGATTTTGAACCCAGGATGCGCTCGAGCATTTCCGATGATGAAATGAACCAATCATGACTACCTGGAACTTGTGAGAACGACTTGAACTTGATCAAAATCAGCCAAACACCACCCCAAACAATCAAAATATACCAAATCAAACCAAGCACTGTTGAACCAAGCCAAGCCAGCAAATTGCCATCAAGAGCCTTGAGCGCTCAATCCTGAGGCTTTGAGCGCTCAACCCTGAGAAAACACCTTGAGCGCTCAAGCCCACGGCTTTGAGCGCTCAACTCTGATCCAGTCAGCAACTCGCAGAATATCTAATCATGAGATTTTCTGCATGAGGAGCGTCTGGGATGATCTTATACGATCTCCATGTGTATAATACACCCCACTAACTCTAAAAATACTCCTAAAACTACCCCTACCCCCTTTTCAAATACAAACCCACTCTTTCTCTCTCTCTCCTCTCTTCCCTCCCACTCACTTTATAAAAACCACCCATTACCCCTGGTTTTGGGTTACCAATTCCTACTCCAGCTCTCTCAACTCCTCCAGAAACTATCCTCTCTCTCTCTCTCTCTCTCTACAAAACCACCCATTCACCACCCAAACCACTTGCAAAAACCACCTTTCAAGCTTCAAATCCGACCATTGATCATCAATTAACCATATACACTGTCTCATTCACCTAGAATACCAACCAAAACCTCTAGAATCAACCACCATCAAGCCCAAATTCAAGTTCAAGCCTTGATCAAGCCGAAAAGGTAGAAAATCATGTGAAAATCACTGTTTTGGTCTTGCTGAGGGAGACCAGTGGGCTCATTCAAGTTCCTCATACTTGAAATGAGCCTACAAGGTCAGAAATCAGAAAGCCACATTGTGGCTTGAGCGCTCAAGGCCATACCTTTGAGCGCTCAAGCTGTTCTTGGCTTATTTGCACATTGTTAACTGTTTTGATGATGGAACTTGATTTAGTATATTTCTGGTGTGTGTGAGTTGTTATATTTGTGCTTGAAGTCTGAATCTCCCTCTCATATACTCTTTTGGGTGTTTCCCTTTGCTATTTTTGTGATAACTCTTCTCTTTTCATTAATGTTTGAGAAATCAAACTCTTGTGTCTTAATCTGTTTGTCTGTGAAAAGTGCTTTTAAATGTTAGATCTTGCAAAGAATGAGAAGAGAAGCCATAAGAAAAGGGTTAAACTCACAGGAGTCAGAAATTGGTTTGAGCGCTCAATCCATGAGCTGTAGACACCCCAATTTTGAACCCGAGATGCGCTCAAGTATTCCCGATGATGAAACGGACCAATCATGACTACCTGGAACTTGTGAGAGTGACTTGAATTTGATCAAAATTAACCAAACAACAACCAAAACAGCTCAAACCAACCCAAACAGTGTTGAACCAAGCCAAGCCAGCAGTTTGCCATCATGCACCTTGAGCGCTCAAGCCCATGGCTTTGAGCGCTCAACCCTGGGAAAGCACCTTGAGCGCTCAAGCCCACGGCTTTGAGCGCTCAACTCTGATCCAGTCAGCAACCTGCAGAATATCTAATCATGAGATTTTCTGCATGGGAGCGTCTGGAGATGATCCTCTACGATCTCTATACGTACATTATACTCCACTAACTCCAGAAATACACCAAAAATACCCTTGAAATACAAAACCCACTCTTTCTCTCTCTCCTCTTCCCTCCCACTCACTCTATAAAAACCATTCTTCACCCCTGGTTTTGGAGGTTAACCATTCTGAGACTCCAGCCCATAAGCCTCTCAGAATTTCGATCATCTCTCTCTCTCTACCAAAAACCACTGGTCTATTACCAAAACCGCTTGAAAATTCCATTCTTCCAGTCCAAAATTAAGTCCTTGATCATCAATCAATCACCTACATTGTCCAATTCGTCCAGATTATAGACCAAAACCATCCACAATCATCATCCCCAAGCCCAGAATCAAGTCCAAATTTCAAGCATTTCCAAAAGGTAGTAAAACATGTGATGAACTCACTGTTTTGGTTCATCTGAGGAGGACCAGTGAGTTCAAGCAAGTTCTTTGTACTTGACTTGAACTCACAGAGGTCTAAACATTGTTCTAAAACCTTTTTCAAATCTGCAGTTGTAACAGGGGTTGAGCGCTCAAGCCTTAGGCTTTGAGCGCTCAAGCCCAGTTCTGAACAGTTTCTATTTTGCAAGCTTTTGTGCCATCTCTTGGCTTTGATCATTGTTTAATGGTTACCTTTGTTCATGTGACTCTCAAAATAGCATATCTCTATTTCAAAAACACATGCATGAATTTAGTTAACTATTTATGATGATCAAAGATCAATATCTTTGTAAAACTTCATTTTGATTGCAAAACAGTGACTGGATCATCTTCCATTACTCTTGTTTAGAATGTCTAAGGTCCTGAGAATCATTGAGCATCTATTTTAAGCCAGAAATCAGAGAGTCAGATTATGGCTTGAGCGCTCACAAGGTCACTCACTTGAGCGCTCAAGCTGTTCTTGGACAGTTTTGTTGGTCATTTGTTGATTCGATGATGGATCTTGGAGTAACTTATTAATTGTGTGTGTGAGATATTGTTGTTATGCTCAGGACCTGGATTCTCCTCTTTTCCTCTATTTTCAAACATTTTTCTTGTGGATTCATCGAAATTACATTCTTTTCATCCTTCTTTATGAGATTGATCAATTTACTCTTACTTGTTTCTCCTGAAAAAGTCCTTAATAAGTGATCGATCTCGAAAAGAAGTTATAAAAAGGTGTAATTTCATAAAGGCTAGGAACTGGTTTGAGCGCTCAACCCATGTGCCTTGAGCGCTCAAACTGGTTTGAAGAGGTTGAGCGCTCAAGCCCATGGCTTTGAGCGCTCAATCCCTATTCTGGAATCCAGTTTGCAAAACAGTTTGTTGGGCTTCAATGTTTGTACTTTCTGGGTTTGTTTTGTATTTTCTGTAATTTCACATTTCTTGTAAATATTTGTAATAATTCCGCTTATCATCATTATCATCATTCATGTAGATCATGCGCACAAGCATCCACTTTAAATTTATATTTTCATGTTTTCTCGTTGTTTACGTGATTCCCATCCCTGTTTCCTTATTTTTGTGAACAAATTGAATTTCAAATATTTTCAGAATCCCACAAAATGTTGAGTAGAGACCGGTTCACGGACCGGGCGAGAGGGGTGCCGTAAAACCCTTCCCCCCTCGTAACCAAACCCCCGAATCCGAGAAGTCTTTGGTTTCGCAATGGCTAGTAAAATCTTTTTTCCATGGGCAATGAGTCATATTTTTATCGGTTTCTCGGGTTCGGACCTAAAATCCGGGTGGCGACTCAAACAATCAATCTTTTCGAACGCGAATCGCACCGAATCTCAGTGGGCCGTCCACAAGCTGGCGACTCCGCTGGGGATTTTTTGGCTAATATATATTTTATTTAATTATACTTGTGCAATCTTTATTACACTTGTGTAATTTTATTGAAATATGTGTTAATCAAAGTGGGTTTAATTTGAAAGATGTTTTGTGGGATTTTTCAAATATTTGAAATTTGATTTTGCATTGCACTTGCATGGTTCTTAGCCCCGCTGGCGTGTTTTGGCAATCCTGCCCGGCTTGCCGGTGACAGGGAATCCCGAAATGCCCAGCAGCCCTCGACCGTGATAAATCATATCGTCACTATCGTCTTTGACGGTAGGAGCCGGTTTTGATTTTGAGTCCGGGGTACCCTCAATGACCAAAACCAGCCTTTCGCATATAATTAGCCATAGAACCCCACGTTTAGCAGCTTACCCATGTGTTAAGTTTACGTGCTCCACCATGTTAACGTGCTATCTGTTACCGCTTTTCTCGCCATGCCATGCTGCATTCATGCATTTGCGTTGTACATAGTTGTCGCGAGCGTTCGTCCGTTTTGTTTTTCAGTTTGGGTTTTTAGAGTCTCCGCGGTTAGTAGAAGGTTGCCTTGGCCCGATGATGAGTCGTGCACTCTGTATGCGCGTTGCTCTTTCGAGTTGGTCTTTAGGATGACCGGACGTGGGAAACTTTGGATCATCAAGTTCCTAAACACTGATCTAAACAGGTTTAAGGGACCTTGGCCCGAGAAGGATCAATCGCCCTTAGGCTTCTGATCTTAGATCATTGTCGGAATTCGTGTGAATCAGAGTTTCCCAAATCCGATTTTCCAATTTTTAGGACTTATTGCTTTAAAAGAAAACTTGAGGATTGGGGCAATCTTCCAAAAC
The DNA here is from genome assembly GCA_016920895.1 of Vaccinium myrtillus. Lineage (NCBI taxonomy): Eukaryota > Viridiplantae > Streptophyta > Magnoliopsida > Ericales > Ericaceae > Vaccinium > Vaccinium myrtillus. The sequence goes on along the minus strand of CM029280.1, from coordinate 15,002,111 downwards.
TGTGGAATTCAGTCTAGGAGACTTTAAATCCACGGAGTATGAGATACCTCCGGTGTTGACCGTGCCCAAACGGTCACCCGTGTTTCGGACTAGCCTTGGAATCGATTCTAACTGGATGGCGACACCTCATTGCTCTGTCTCGGATGGTCAAAGAAAGGATAACGATTGCGGTTTTAACATCTAGGCTATAGGTTAAAGCCGTAATTGCCGAGTAAAACGACTTACCCGTGGTGTTGATACAATCTGCTGTGCGAACGATTCCAAGTGAGTTCCGAAACCGGTAGACTAACTCCTAAGGCTAGAAATAGGACTAACTCCGTGAGTTGAGTCGCGGCGAGACGATCGAGAGTATTTGTAAATCATTCTTTCGTTGTGCATAGTAGACACATCGAGTACGCATCTGAGTCCGGCTTTTGCTTTTGATCAGTTCTTGAATCATTGGGCCCGCAAAGAAGAAGAAGACATTACCTGTTTGGACTCGACCTCCCGGACAAAGATTGTCAAGATCCTTATCACCAAAGGCTGAGTCAGATATGGCAGCAGAACAGGAACAGGATCCCCCGAATGAGTTTGAACAGATGAGAAAAGAAATGCATGATGAGAGGGTCCGGAATGATACCCGAATTGCCCAACTCATGGCAATTATGGTAAACATACAAAGCCGACTTCCCCCACCTCAGCAGCGTATACCCGATGATGGCGCTCGGGATCAGGAAATTCCTAATGATGAACACCCGGAACAGCCTCCTCCCCCTTAGAATCCCCAATTGTCTGAAATGCTAGCCAAGATACTCAAGCTAGAGGAATCTGTGGCCAAAAGTGAGAAACGATCCATCACCGGCTTTGACATGAGCAAGCTATGCATTTTCCCGGGTGCTAAACTCCCTAAGAAATTCAAGCATGTGGACTTCGAAAAGTTTGATGGGACTGGGGACCCGAGAGGACACGTTCAGGCATACGTAAGTTCCCTCTCGTTGCAAGAAGTTGACGAGCTCACCATGGCTCAGATGTTTCATGAAACCCTAAAAGGACCTGCACTCCAATGGCTTTTGTCTCTAGACATTTCGAAGAGACAGACTTGAGAAGAAATGGTGGCTGCTTTCATTAAGCAGTATGAGTATAATGTGCAGCTCAAGGTCACCACTCGTGAACTTGAGAGTATCAAGATGAAGGAGAGGGAGTCATTCGCCGATTTTGTGAAAAGGTGGAGAGCCAAGGCTGCGCAAATGACCGATCGTCCTAGTGACAAAGATCAGATGCGCATTATAACCAAGAACCTACAGCCCGATTTGGCTCAATACATGGTCATGGCCCATGCGCTTAACTTCGAGACCTATTTTGAGATGGGTCTGTCAATTGAAGAAGCTCTGCAGAGCGGGATGTTGAAAAAAGGAGACTCCTTCCCCAAACCCAAGCGAAACTACATCGGCAACACCTCGTCCCTATACGCAAACCCCAGTTACACTGCCGGCACCTCATCCAACTCCGCAAACCACCAACCCCATAAAGCTGAACCCATCAATGCCATCCTGTCTCAACCAACTCAACCACTCCAAAACCAAAGGGGACGACGCATCTTCACCCCACTTCCTTTACCCCTACCCGTTGCTTTCGAGCGACTCGTGCAACAGGGGAAAATCAAACCCCTTCAGCCAACTCCACCCCCACAAAATCCCCCACCAACATATAACCCAAACGCCTTCTGCATATTCCACCAAACACCCGGCCATCCCACTGAAGGATGCCAACGCCTGCGTCATGAGATTCAAGATCTCATTGACAACAAACAAATCCGAGATCCCACTGAAAAACCCAACATCCTCACAAACCCTCTGCCAACCCACAAAAGAAACGGTGACATAGGCCAGATTACTCTTAGCTCCACTAAAAAAGGCCTAGACCCTACTCCATTTGACCCAAGCCAATATATTATACCCGAAACAGATCCTAAGCCCGTTGTGCCTATACCGATGAATGCGAAGCATGTCTTCTTGATGTGCACTTGAACCCCAATGTTTGGCAAGAATGGGGTGACTTGATAATGGCCATGGAAGCTCATGAGTATGAACAGATGGTGGCCAATAATGTGGCGAATGAAGAAGCTTGGCCGCAAAATGAACAGTTAAATGAAGGACCCCCATTTGGTGCCATGATTAATCAGTTTTGGGATCCGATGTTGGCAGATCCGCTTGATGGATTTGCACTTCCTAATCTGTTTGAACCATTGCCGGTGATACAGCCAGTGGAAGAAGGACAAGGGCAAAATTGGCAAGAAGAAGTTGTGGCATTCAATGATGCACAAGAAGATGAGTGGGATCCTACCCCAAACGAGTGGCAGCTCATGGACCCTAACGATCCTTTAGATGGGTCCACACTTCCCATGTTTTTCGATGAAACGTATTTTCCAATGCCACCATTGTGGGAGGGTCGTCCTGATTTCTCTATGATGAGTGAGCAAGCCATAAACCGAATGACGGAGGGTATAGAATTCACGCCTTACGATTACATAGTTGATGAGAATCTTCCGGCACCTCAAGTGCAAGTCCCGGAGAATTGTAATGTTATGGTGTTGGACAGTGACCTGCCCGATGTTTGGGGATAGCAAATGGAGGAAAATGTTGTAGCAAACATGTGGGCCAATCAGAATGAGGGCATAGCACCGCTGTGGGTTGGAGATAACGAAGTCTGGGCTGTTAACAAAGCCGCCATGGAGAATGGAGATGTTTGGAGTGAAGCAACCGTAGAGGGAATAACCAAGGGTTTGGAAGAAGCTAGTATTGCAAAGGGAAAGAGAAAAGCGGAGGGGGATCTTGTTGACTTCTACACGGACTACACTGATTTGTGGGGGGATGATATTGACTCAGTGCTTCACCTTCTTCGGAGCGGTCGATTTTACCAACCACCCCAGATGTTCACCGGAAACACATCCAACCCACAACCAAACACCACAAACCAGCCACCTTTTAACCTAGCTCCACAAAATAACCCAGCTCCACAAAACAACCCAACTCTACCAAATAACCAAGCCATGCCGCACTATCCAAACAATCCCAGTGACCCAATTGCTAACCCAATCGATTTCCAAAACCTCTTTAACCCAACAAATAACCAATCTCAAGCTACCTCCGCGGCAAACAGTCGTGCCCCTCGTCCAAAGCCTCCACCAACCAACGAAGAAAATCCCATCCAGAAACAACTTGAGAAAACCCCAGCCGCACTTACCATTTGGGGATTGCTTATGAGCTCCAGCGAGCATCGCCAGAAGCTCGCTCAAGCATTGTCCTGTATGGAAGTTGCACCAGACATCACCCCTGAAGCCATGGTGGCCGCCATTATCACCAAACCTACCATTACCACCAAACCAACCAAGCATGTCGTAACCTTTACCGAAGCCGATCTGCCGCTCGAGGGAACTGACCACAACAAGCCTTTGCATGTCACCATGAAGTGCATGGGGAAATGGATCCCGGTTGTATTGATAGACAATGGGTCCGCACTCAATGTATGCCCTCTCCGAACAGCTCTATGCTTGGGGCTTAAACCAAAGGATTTCACGCCATCTAGTCTCACTGTTCGAGCTTATGATAACACCCGCCGCAATGTGCTTGGGACTGTTGAAATGGAGATTGCTGCGGAAGGGTTCAGATCAACAGTTGAGTTCCATGTGCTTGAGATCCCAGCTTCGTTCAACTTGCTGTTAGGACGTCCTTGGATGCATCGACCCGATATCATGGCAGTCCCATCCACCTTGCATCAAAAGGTTCTGCTTGGCTTGGAAAGTGGAACGGTTGCCCTCTATGGAGACACAGGCATTCGCCCTCATGCTGAAGATAATGCTCCTTTGTTAGAAATCATGCATGACGAAAATGATGTTCAGCTTGGGGGCTTTGCTTTTGATACATCCGGGGGTGTGTTCACGCTTCGTATAGATGATGATTTTTCAATCAGCACCACAGCTCTCGAGATGATGAGAAGGATGTCTTATCTGCCGGGCACCGGTTTGGGTCGAACTCATCAGGGGGTGGCTCAGTTTCCCGAATTCCCTTCTCAGCGAGGTCGTTTCGGATTAGGGTATGAACCTACACTGAAAGAGATGCAAAAGACAAGAACCAATCGAGCAAGCAGCAGTGCAAACCGTCGGATCCGCTTTGTTGGGGAAGGATCAAATGCGCCATATCACGGCCAGCCTGAGCCGTTCGTAAATGAAATAAGTGGAGAGGTGCACCCCGGATTCGAGATCTTTGCTAACGATGCTTGGGATAGCGAAGATGAACATGGAAAGGTCGAGAAATTGGTGAAAGACCTTAAAGCGGATTGGACGGAAGCTTTGGATGGTGGGATCTTGATGTCAATGTTCGGTGAGGTCAGTCTAACAGGTAAGGATAAAGAGGAGCCAGCAGTGATGATGCTCGGACAGGAGGCCTTTGAAGATCCCAGCGTGCTGATAGTGGATGCAGTCGGTGAATACAAGAATTGCACTTTCACTCCTGTTGTAAAATTTACTAATGCATTCACTAAGTTAGGGTTCAAGTCTGAGTCTGGGTCTGAATTTGGCTGTGAGTCGGAGCTTGTGCCTCATGGCCCTCCACATCGTCATTTCTATTTTGAATTCGAGTCTGATGCCATGTACTGCGCCCAGAGGGCTTTGTTAATGAAATAAATGCTGATTTCGCTTACTTTGTTGTTCCCGAAATAAATTGTGTTGACCCCGATGATGATGAGACTGAGCTCGAAGGAGAAATACCTAAAGAGCTTAAGTCTCTAATCGAAAGGGAAAATGAAAGGCATGCTCAGCCAATAAAAGAAGAAGTAATTTCAATTAAATTGAGAGATGAGGAAAATCCTCGCATGGTTCAAATCGGTTCCGGGCTATCTTCGGAGGAACAAGGATTACTCGTTGATTTACTCAAAGAGTTTGAAGATGTTTTTGCTTGGTCCCACGCAGATATGCCCGGAATCGATCCTGAAATTGTGCAACATCGAATTCCCTTGTATCCCGATGCAAAGCCAGTAAAACAGAAACTGAGGAAGATCAGACCAGATTGGGTTGAGAAAGTCAAAGAGGAAGTTACCAAGCAGTTCAATGCCGGCTTTTTGATGGTAACTGAGTATCCACAGTGGGTTGCAAATATCGTGCCAGTGCCTAAGAAGGATGGAAAAGTCAGGGTGTGTGTAGATTTCAGAGATTTAAACAAAGCCAGTCCGAAAGATGATTTCCCTTTACCTCACATCGATGTACTGGTAGATAACACAGCAGGGCACGCGCTGCTGTCATTTATGGATGGGTTTTCAGGATATAATCAGATTCTAATGGCACCTGAGGATCGAGAGAAAACGACCTTCACCACTGAATGGGGGACGTTTTGTTACAGAGTTATGCCGTTTGGATTGAAGAACGCGGGGTCAACGTACCAACGAGCGGCCACAACTCTGTTACATGATATGATGCACCGAGAAGTTGAGGTGTATGTGGATGACATGATTGTAAAGGCCAAAGAGAGGGAAGGGCATCTCCCAGCATTACGCAAATTCTTTGAAAGGATACGGAAGTACCGGATGCGTCTCAATCCACAAAAATGCACATTCGGAGTCACCGCCGGGAAAATGCTGGGATTTATGATTACCACCAGGGGGATTGAAGTCGATCCATCGAAAATCAAAGCAATACTAGAAATGGAGCCGCCAAAGACAGAAAAGGAGGTTCGGAGTTTTCTCGGGAAAATTCAGTTCATCAGCAGATTCATCGCCAAGTTGACCTCAACTTGCGAGCCGATGTTTCATTTACTCAAGAAAGGAGTACCATTCAAATGGGAAGACAAGTGCCAGAAAGCCTTCGAATCAATTCGGCAGTATCTTCAAAATCCCCCAGTATTGTTGCCGCCAACGCCCGGAAAGCCTCTGATTTTGTATCTATCGGTTACACAGTCTGCAATGGGTTGCATGTTGGCACAAGAAGGTGAAGCAGGTGTCGAGAAGGCGGTGTATTATTTAAGCAAAAAGATGGTCGGAGCCGAAGAAAGATACACGCCATTAGAGAAGACCTGTTGGGCTCTCGTATGGGCCTCTAAAAAGTTAAGGCATTACATGTTAGCTTATTCGGTGGTGTTGATTTCTCGAATGGATCCTCTCAAATATCTGTTTGAAAAACCAGCGCTCACCGGAAAGTTAGCACGATGGTTGCTTCTGTTGGCTGAATTTGAGCTCAAGTATGTGACGCGAAAATCAGTAAAAGGCAGGGCTGTGGCTGAATTCTTCGCAGATCATCCGATCGAAGGGCCTGAGGATACGGAGTTCCAGTTTCCCGATGAAAGTGTTATGATGGTAGCAGAAGATGTTTGGAAATTGTACTTCGATGGAGCAGCAAATCAGAGAGGATTCGGGATCGGCATATTATTGGTCTCCCCGGAAGGGCGTCACATTCCCCTCTCTTTCAAATTAAATTTCGAAGTTACCAATAATCAGGCGGAGTATGAAGCATGCATCGTGAATGGAGGCTGCTCTTGAAATCGGGGTAAAGAAATTGGAAGTGGTTGGAGACTCGAATCTGGTGGTTTCCCAAGCCAACGGTGATTGGAAAGTACGAGAAGAAAAATTGAAGCCATACCACAAAGACCTTGACGACCTGATTCATCGATTTGAGCAAGTTACCTTCACGCATATCCCAAGAATTAAGAATCAGTTCGCCGACGCCCTTGCAACCTTGGCATCTATGGTGGAATTACCTGTGGGAGTAAGAATGAGACCGATCATGATCGAGCAAAGGAATAGGCCAGCCTATGAGTATGTGATGAGTATTGGTGAAATTGACGATGGTCTGCCTTGGTACCATGATATCTGGAATTTGGTTGAGAAAGGAGAATATCCGGAAGGAGCAAACAAGAAAGATCGAATAGCATTACAAAGGCTGGCATCACAATACATCCTCTGTGGTGGAAGGTTATACAAAAGATCGTACTGTGGCATGCACAAGTTGTGCGTCCATGGTGATGACACGAAAAGGGTAATGGAAGAAATTCATGAAGGAATCTGCGGTCCCCACATGAGCGGATTGATGATGGCAAAGAAGATCTTGAGGCAAGGATACTTCTGGTTAACCTTGGAAACTGATTGCGTTCAGTATGTGCGGAGATGTCATAAGTGTCAAGTCCATGCTAATCTCATGCATGTCCCGCCATCTGAACTTCATACAATGGCAACGCCTTGGCCTTTCTCAGTGTGGGGAATAGATGTGATCGGGAAAATCACGCCGCCAGCATCGAATGGTCACAAGTTCATATTGGTAGCGATTGATTATTTCACAAAGTGGGTTGAGTCAGCTTCTTACGCTACATTGACCGCAGTACAGGTGGCTCATTTCATTAAGCAAAACATCATTTACCGATATGGGGTTCCCAATGCCTTCGTGTCTGACAATGGTGTGCATTTCAAAGGAAGGGCAGCGGAGGTACTTGAGGAATTCAATGTTCAGGTGCACAAGTCAACAGTATACAGACCACAAACCAATGGAGCAGTGGAAGCAGCCAACAAGTCAATCAAGAACATCTTGGAGAAAACCATCGAATCATCTAGGGATTGGCATGAGAAGTTACCATTGGCATTGTGGGGGTACCGCACTTCGATCCGAACTCCAACAGGGGCAACACCATACTCTTTGGTTTATGGTATGGAGGCGGTACTTCCCATCGAGCTTGAAGTGCCTTCTTTAAGGGTGATGATAGAAAATGAAATCAATGAGGCTGACTGGCTGAGCGACAGATTTTCAGAGTTGATGTTGTTTGACGAAAGGAGATTGCGGGCATTGTATCACATTCAGGGATATCAGAGAAGAATTGCCCGCGCATTCAACAAGAAAGTGAAATCCAGGGATTTGATTGAAGGGGACATGGTGGTGAAAGAAATTCGGGCACCGATATTTGATCCACGAGGGAAATTCAGGCCGAAATGGGCAGGACCATATATCATCAAGACCATTCTCAATGGTGGGGCAGCAGTGATCCTTGATCTGGATGGCAACGAGTTCAACAATCTTGTCAATTTAGACCAACTCAAACGATATTACCCCTGAGAGATGCTCGTTGGACGGAAAATCGCAAGGGCGAGCCGATCCAAGCAAAAATTAGAGCAAGCCTGCTAGTCTGAAAACCCACACTGGGCAGTCTAGGCAAAATTTAAGGCAAGAATTCAAAAGAAGCTCGCTGGACCGAAAACCTGAAAAGGCGGTACCTGGCAAAATTTAGAGCGCAAAAAGGAAAGTGTTAATACCCGAGTGAACCTTTTCTTGAACTACGCTATGACCTGATTCCTTGAAGAGGGATACGTAGGCAACCCTATCTCGGGGTTCGGTCTAAATCTGATGAGTTGGTCCATGTTTTCGCAGTTTTCGAAGGAGATAGCATATGAAACTGAATGAACCAAGAGGGGGAAACCCTTCATCGTTCAATTTTATTCAAATCACTTCTTCGATTACATAAACTAAGCAGCTAAAAAAAAAAAAAAAAAAATGCACCATTTATTTTGGGAAACAGCTTAGTAAGTCGAGAGTCGAATTGCGCTAATTTCTTCAGCGTCGTGTTTCCATTTGCCCTCTCATCCAATCCCTGTAATGTCCATTCAAATGAATAGTTGGGTAGGGATCAGGAGCCCAAAGAACCCTATTTCTCCAAGAAGTACGGTAGTGCTCGAGGACGGAATGCCTAAATGTGGGAAGACTGAAAGTGGCAGGAACTGAGTACTCCACTTCTTGACGGATGCGATATTGGCGGAGGATGCGTTGTGGAAAATAGTAGGCATACCCTTGTAATCCCGCCAGAATCACCCATGTATCTCCCATGTGATTGGCCGTCATGTCCGGCAAAGGCATCCAGTAGCACCGCCAAGTGATGTGATCCTCCTCTAAAGACCTGAGAAAATCAAGCCATTCATCTCCATCAACCTCATCATGCACAAATGGCCTCCTCACCCAAGTCCGTGGTTCATAAACCCAATCACCCGCCGGCTCCCTCAAAAGCCCAACCTTGTCACACAGCCATACCTACAAAACCAAAAATATCCGAGCCAAAGTCAAAACCAAGCCAAACAACCAAAATCCCCAAAAACCAAAATATCCAAACCAAATGAATCAAACCTGAAGCAAAAGCGGACTTCCGGCAAAAGTGTTCGTCCTTCCAGCCTTAACCGCATCTAAGCCCATGATTGTCTCGGCCAAAACCAAGGGAACCACATCCCTCCGTTGTTCAATCTGAGCGGCAACGCCGACAATGGCAGAACTAGGATGACCATCACATGGGACCAACAAATACAATGCCAAGAGGCACATGCAAAGTGCAAACATGCGCCGGTTTTGAACGGTAAAATCTAAAAGGTCGCCTGTTGGACCGTAATCCGCAAAGAGACGGAGGACGTTGAGGGTCTCATTGCGAATCAAGAAGCGCGCAGCGCCATTCCCAAGGCCAAGCTTCCTGCTAAGAATGTTGGCGTAGTTTTCACGAATGGGTGGTATGACGGGATCGGCAAAAGCACGACCACCAAGATAGGCTTGAAATTCCTCAACAGTCGGGCAAAGCTCTTGCATCCCAAAACGGAATACATGGAGCTCAGAATCCCAACAACGAACCGCGGCATGCAAGATATCTTGGCGGATAGGAAAAGTATGGAGGTGGCGAAGAGCGTTGAGGCCAAGACCTCGGAAGTTGAACCAATCAATGTTTTCAAAGCTAGCAACCCAAGTGTTGATAACGGAAGGGTCAAGGGCAGCCATAGGAAGCTATAGAAGGATTGATAAGAAAGATGTGTGGGGTAGGAAATGAAATTTGATGTGAAAATGGTGTGTGGGAAAGGCTTGATCATGGATGGTATTTATAGGGGACTTGGGAGGAACCTTACAAATTTGCCATGCAACATTGGAAATCAAAGATTACATTTTCAAGATGGTCAAGCATATATTTCCAAAGTGTTTTGTTGGGAAAATTTGAAAATGTATTGGAAATGCATGGCATTTGTGGGAAAAGTGTGAAAAGACCTTGGGAAGGTGATATTCAAAGCTTGGGAGATGTTATAGCAGAGCAAAAAGACATTTGGGGCAGAAGAAATCATGCAAAAGGGTCCAAAAATGCATTGGGAAGCAACATCATTAGCCTGCCCAGCACAGACCTTGAGCGCTCAAGCCCATGGCCTTGAGCGCTCAACCCCCTGAAACCACCTTGAGCGCTCAAGGTGCTGAGTTTGAGCGCTCAAACCCCATTGAGCGCTCAAGGCCTGCAGAACAGCAGAAACAGCAGCAGCTGCACTTTTGTCCATTTGATGCCCGGAACCTCTTCTAAGCCTCCTAATCCTTAACCAACACCCGAGCCAAGTCTCAATGGACATTGGTGACTTCACGGAGCGTCCCGTTCCTCGAGTTAACAAGCCGATACGTGTTCGGATACGGGATACGCATATAAAGAAGTTTTGAGACAAAGAAACGGTCGTCGGACGTCCGGATCTATTTTCTAACCATGCTAGCCATTTCCAATCATCGAGGCACGTGTCAATGGATGTTTGTGACTTGTCGGAGTGATTCTAGAGGCATTTCTTGGATTATGCAAGGATTTGGGGTATCAACGGCCAACTCAAGAAAAGGGATGGCGGCCGTCGCCGTATCAAAAATGGTTCGGGGAGTTTCCTTCCTCAATGGTGACGATCACAGGGGCATTTATGTCATTTGTGACCTCAGCATAGCAATCCATCATATCTAAATGGGCTTACGAAGCATTTTATTTTCAAATATGCCTTATGAACATCAAATTCCGTTCAGAGGTTGTTTTGTATAGTTTGTATAGTTTGTTTACATGCAAGAAGTGTGTCGAGATGTGCGGCTTGTAAATACGTATTCCGGTTGTGCATACACCCAAATAATCATGTTTCGTCCAAATTCCCGAACATGTTAGTTTTTCTTTAAAGTCAAGTTTTAAAGCTTTGTTCTTGGATTTTTGAATTCGAAATTTAGTGGATAAATTATGTACATTCTACAATAGGTTTGTTCATCTGAATATCAAAAGCGAAAATAATACGATGAACAAATGAAAGTGCAAATCATGTATAATCTGATCAAAATCCATGAAAAGCAAAATGCCGAAACGAGTATCATCACTATTTACCAGGGCACACAACGCCCAACAAGAAAATCCTCATCTGGGGCACGCAGGCCCAATCCACCTATCTACCGGGGCACGCAGGCCCAATCCACCTATCTACCGGGGCACGCAGGCCCAATCAAGGGAAAAGATGAAAAGCAAAAGCAAAACTCTATAACTACTCTATGTCTACTGTGCACTACTCCGACTCATCCATCGTCTCTCCGAGCTCTCTCCCCGCCTCGCCCTGCTCGCTCCTCGCTCCGGGAAGAGGGGTAGTTGGCGTCATCAACGCTATCATCGCTCGAGCTCGTAGTCTCAGCCATCCCCTCAGGTGCTGTATCCACCCTCCGGCGAGACGATCTCCGTGGTCTCCCTTCCTCAAGTCCCGCCGCCGTTGGCTTTGAACGACCGAGTCGTACGGTTGTGTCTCCAGGACCGCCGACTCCAGCATAAGGTCTCTTTCTGATCACGGGCGGCTGCATCAACAAGTAAACAGAAAAAGGAATCAGTACACTGTATAATCAAGAAATTCAAAGTGCAAGCAATGTGAATTACATACCGGTGCAACTCTCGGGCGAGAAGGCCCAGGAGCAGCGGGAGGTGCCGGCTCGCCCTCCCGGCGGATAGTGACTTCCTCCCCGGCAATGAGGCGGCGAATCAGGACGCGTAGTCCTTGGTTCTGCTCGTGCAAAGTCTGCGCCGCCTCCTGTGAAACCTGCAAGCAAGTCAGAAATTTGAAACATCAGTACATTTGGGCATTCATAATCAAAACATGCAAATCTGAATAAGTGGAGTGTTTCTTACCGGTGCCGAGAGTCGCGGGAAGTCTGCTGGTGGCCTCGGGATGTCTATATCCCCTGCCTCTCCACCGGCAGAAGTAACGTGCACCCACCACTTGGAGGTGCCAGCATCCTCACCTCTGGCTACCCCTCCAGCTGAGGCCCGCGCCTTCGCGGCTTTCTCCTCCTCTACCTTGTCTCTCCACTCCTCCGACTCCAGCGAACCGGCCAAGTACTTCCTGAAGTAATCTCCGTAGCTCAAGGCCGGACGCAAGTGCTGGCTCAGGTTCAGGTCAGGCGTCGTAAAACGCTCGATCTCTGCCAGTGTATACCGAGACGTCATCAGCACCCGAGGAGGAAGGCGTCCTGGCACCTGTGGTCCGTCAGCCCGTATAGACTGGCGTACCACCCTGTCGCCGAGGTACCAGAACCAGCCGTACTAGCACTCGAGTAAAACCCTCCCCCTCGTGAGCCTCCGGCTCGGAGCCAAGTAAGGCTCATCGATAGCATCACATATGTTCCAGCGGACCTGCAAAAGGTTGTTCAAGCATTAGTAATCAAGTGCATGGTAGTAAGCAAATCGAAAGCGAGATTGAATGCGTGTGAGAGTTTGATTCTTACCAAGGAAGCAGGGAGCCTGTCCAGCGAGGCGCGGAGAACGTGGATGTTCCCTCGCGCTGAGCCGCCATAACGGAAGCCTTCACCCCAGCACAGTGCTCGGGGGATGACGTCCGGGTCCTGGTGCCGCGTCTCTGGGGGGTGCAACCCCAATACCTCGTAGGCCCAAAGCTGCATGTCAAACAATAAACGAGTCAGTCAATCAAGTGCGATTTTTCATTGAAATGCATGCATGTAAGTTTGAAATGAAAGTTTTGTGTTTTACCTCCCAGACGCTCCACAGCCCGGAGATGCTAGTCCCTTTCCGCCTCGAGACAGCGTTCATGAACGCGTAGCAGCTTCCGAGTGCTGCCCCGCCCCAGTTATACCTCGCCGCAACGGTGAAGTCCCTCAACCCTCCAAGGTAGGAGAGGTGCACCCTGTTACGCCTATTTGGGTACAGTGAAGCCCCAAACAGGTATAACAAGTAGCACCTCGCCTTCTGTGCTGCTTCCTCCTCGTCAGTCGGCTCCCCCAATCCTTTCAACTTGAACTGGCCGTATGTAGCCGTCTCCCCCTCCTTGTTGGGCACGAAGCCCAAGAACCACCGCAGTGCAGCGACGTCTCCGCCAATCCCCGAGTCGAACGGGATCGGGTCTCCTCCTACTCTTAACCCCGTGATCGCTGAGAAATCCAGAGGGGTCATCGTCGCCTCTCCAATGACGAGATGGAAAGAGCTCGTAGAGTCCCTCCACCTCTCGGCCAATGCCGTTACCACGGCATGGTCATGCTGAGTGCTCGTGAGAGTCGGGATGAACCTCCCGAACCCCGCCAGGTCCACCAGATCCCTCACGGAGGCGTGCAGCTGCTGGTAGATCTCCCAGCTGGAACCCATACCCCCGTGAGCCTTCAAGCTCAAGTTTCTCTGCAAAACAATCAACCAACAAACAAGCAATCAGGCGTTAGTCCAGTATTTCAATTCAACCATCAATCAAGCAGTAATTCAATCATTCATTGAAAATCAGGTTTGATAACTATTGAAAGTGCGCGAAAGCAATAAGCAGGAAAGAAAGGCAAGCATACCGTCAAGCAGTCGGTCGAGAGGTGGACCTCGGGGTCCAGTAGCACCTCCTCTCCGAAGTACAACTCCCGTTGGGGAGTATAATCATCTGCAGCGGAAGGCACGAAGAGGTGCACCGGTGGGGCGTAAGTCGCCGCGTCGAAAGCCGGCCTCCCTCTCCTCAACCAGTGTCTGGCAGCCTGGACCACCGTCACCCTCCGTCCAGCCGCCCTCTCCTCCTCCTCGGCTCGTAGCTTAGCCGCCTCCGCCGCCTCCTCTGTCTCAAACTCCTCGCAAAGGCCCTCGCCGCCTCGTCCTCAGCGGCGGCCTCCCGTAGCATTGCCGCATCTCTCTCTCTCTACTCTCAACTATGGCCGCCCTCGCCACATCCAGAATTCCCGGGGCATCTGCTGCAGCCGCCATCACTACCTCCGGCGGCGCGTGCTCAAGGTAATACCCCCGAGAGATCCCAACTGGACCCTGAATCGTCGGCCTACTGCTCTGTCCCTGGGCCGATGACTCACTACCAATCATCGCCGCCTTCCCCTCGCCTCCCTCGCTAGGCTGCCGACTAAGTCTCGGCTCTATCCTCCAGCGAGCACCCTCGGCTGCCTCGTCACTACCGCTATCACTGTCCACGTCTTGGACCTCCACCATCTCCTCTCTCCTCTCCTCTACTCTCTCCACCACTGGACCACCACCACTGCCCCCACCGTCACCATCATCACCACTAGCCACCGTTGCCCTGGTGGCTGGATCTCCATCACCACCACCACCATTACCTCCGCCCCTCTCCTCTAATTGATCACCACCACCACTGCCATCCTCTCTCTCTCTCTCTTTCTCCCTCTCTCTCCCTTTCTTCCTCTCTCTCTCTATCTCTCCCCGTCGTCTCTGCAGCCATGGGTGGTGTCCCGGTCACTGTGGGACCCACCCCTGTCTCCTGCAAATCCCCTTGAGCGCTCGAGCTCGTCGGTGGTGGCACCATTGTTTCACCACCGCCCCTCTCCGCCGTCGGCGAGGCCACCGGAGATCATGATCCACTTGTATCCTCCATGAAACCAACCAATTGGGCACAAACCGAGCCCTGATCGAACTGAATTGAACCGAGAATCGTACGAACGAACCCTAGAAATTGGGGGTTTTTGATTTTGGCAGAAATTTGAGCGAGAAAATGTTTGGGTTTGTTTCGGAATCACGAGAGAGGTGTGAGGATTTGATTTCTGAAGTTTCTGAAACGTTCTGAGAGTTTAATCGGTGTAAATCAGAGTTAAACCAAACGTTATGATTCTGAACCGTCGTCCCCGTTCAGGGGTTCAAGCGCTTAAGTTGGACTCTTTGAGCGCTGGAAGACCAAATCGAAGTTTGAGCGCTCAAGGCTCTAAGATTGAGCGCTCAAGGTTGGGTTGAGCGCTCAAAGGGTACACCCTGAGCGCTCAAGGCTAATCCTGGCAGAGGTTTTTGGCTTCTTTTGCAAGCTTTGCAGGGGCATTTCAGGCATCCTTTGTGTTTTGTTGGTGAACTTTGGACTCAGTAGTCCCAATCATTTGAATCCTCATTTATCCATGAATTTTAATATTTGATCGTGCTAGATCGAAGCGTGTTGTGTACGTGTGCTTTGTGTTAGCGTATCCACGAAGTATTTTAAATCGTTCTTGAGAGCCATGTGCTCGTTTAAATCGTTCTGAGAGCCACGTGCTCGTTTAAATCATTTTCTGAGAGCCACGTGCTCGTTTAAATCATTTTGAAAGCTTTATGCTCGTTTAAATCGTTCTTGAGAGCCACGTGCTCGCTTAAATCGTTTTGAGAGCCACGTGCTCGTTTAAATCATTTTGAGAGCTCTATGCTCGTTTAAATCATTTTGAGAGCTTTATGCTCGTTTAAATCATTTTCTGAGAGCGACGTGCTCGTTTCAATCATTGTTTATTAATCGTATTTTGTGTTAGCGTATGCGCGAAGTACTTTGACTGCGGTCTGAGGGCCACGTGCTCGTTTAAATCATTTTGAGAGCTTTATGCTCGTTTAAATCATTTTCTGAGAGCCACGTGCTCGTTTAAATCATTTTGAGTGCTTTATGCTCGTTTAAATCATTTTCTGAGAGCCACGTGCTCGTTTCAATCATTGTTTATTAATCGTATTTTGTGTTAGCGTATGCGCGAAGTACTTTGACTACGGTCTGAGGGCCACGTGCTCGTTTAAATCATTTTGAGAGCTTTATGCTCGTTTAAATCATTTTGAGAACTTTATGCTCGTTTAAATCATTTTCTGAGAGCCACGTGCTCGTTTAAATCATTTTGAGAGCTTTGTGCTCGTTTAAATCATTCTAAGAGCTTTATGCTCGTTTGAATCATTTTCTGCTTAAAGTGTATTACGGGGAACGAGTTGGGCTGTCTGTATCTTGGACGTCACTCATACCAAAACAATGGTATTGAGTCTCATCCAAGAGGGGCAACTGTAGACACCCCAATTTTGAACCCGAGATGCGCTCAAGTATTCCCGATGATGAAATAGACCAATCATGACTACCTGGAACTTGTGAGAGTGACTTGAATTTGATCAAAATTAACCAAACAGCAACCAAAACAGCTCAAACCAACCCAAACAGTGTTGAACCAAGCCAAGCCAGCAGTTTGCCATCATGCACCTTGAGCGCTCAAGCCCATGGCTTTGAGCGCTCAACCCTGGGAAAGCACCTTGAGCGCTCAAGCCCACGGCTTTGAGCGCTCAACTCTGATCCAGTCAGCAACCTGCAGAATATCTAATCATGAGATTTTCTGCATGGGAGCGTCTGGAGATGATCCTCTACGATCTCTATACGTACATTATACTCCACTAACTCCAGAAATACACCAAAAATACCCTTGAAATACAAAACCCACTCTTTCTCTCTCTCCTCTTCCCTCCCACTCACTCTATAAAAACCATTCTTCACCCCTGGTTTTGGAGGTTAACCATTCTGAGACTCCAGCCCATAAGCCTCTCAGAATTTCAATCATCTCTCTCTCTCTCTCTCTACCAAAAACCACTGGTCTATTACCAAAACCGCTTGAAAATTCCATTCTTCCAGTCCAAAATTAAGTCCTTGATCATCAATCAATCACCTACATTGTCCAATTCGTCCAGATTATAGACCAAAACCATCCACAATCATCATCCCCAAGCCCAGAATCAAGTCCAAATTTCAAGCATTTCCAAAAGGTAGTAAAACATGTGATGAACTCACTGTTTTGGTTCATCTGAGGAGGACCAGTGAGTTCAAGCAAGTTCTTTGTACTTGACTTGAACTCACAGAGGTCTAAACATTGTTCTAAAACCTTTTTCAAATCTGCAGTTGTAACAGGGGTTGAGCGCTCAAGCCTTAGGCTTTGAGCGCTCAAGCCCAGTTCTGAACAGTTTCTGTTTTGCAAGCTTTTGTGCCATCTCTTGGCTTTGATCATTGTTTAATGGTTACCTTTGTTCATGTGACTCTCAAAATAGCATATCTCTATTTCAAAAACACATGCATGAATTTAGTTAACTATTTATGATGATCAAAGATCAATATCTTTGTAAAACTTCATTTTGATTGCAAAACAGTGACTGGATCATCTTCCATTACTCTTGTTTAGAATGTCTAAGGTCCTGAGAATCATTGAGCATCTATTTTAAGCCAGAAATCAGAGAGTCAGATTATGGCTTGAGCGCTCAAGGTCACTCACTTGAGCGCTCAAGCTGTTCTTGGACAGTTTTGTTGGTCATTTGTTGATTCGATGACGGATCTTGGAGTAACTTATTAATTGTGTGTGTGAGATATTGTTGTTATGCTCAGGACCTGGATTCTCCTCTTTTCCTCTATTTTCAAACATTTTTCTTGTGGATTCATCGAAATTACATTCTTTTCATCCTTCTTTATGAGATTGATCAATTTACTCTTACTTGTTTCTCCTGAAAAAGTCCTTAATAAGTGATCGATCTCGAAAAGAAGTTATAAAAAGGTGTAATTTCATAAAGGCTAGGAACTGGTTTGAGCGCTCAACCCATGTGCCTTGAGCGCTCAAACTGGTTTGAAGAGGTTGAGCGCTCAAGCCCATGGCTTTGAGCGCTCAATCCCTATTCTGGAATCCAGTTTGCAAAACAGTTTGTTGGGCTTCAATGTTTGTACTTTCTGGGTTTGTTTTGTATTTTCTGTAATTTCACATTTCTTGTAAATATTTGTAATAATTCCGCTTATCATCATTATCATCATTCATGTAGATCATGCGCACAAGCATCCACTTTAAATTTATATTTTCATGTTTTCTCGTTGTTTACGTGATTCCCATCCCTGTTTCCTTATTTTTGTGAACAAATTGAATTTCAAATATTTTCAGAATCCCACAAAATGTTGAGTAGAGACCGGTTCACGGACCGGGCGAGAGGGGTGCCGTAAAACCCTTCCCCCCTCGTAACCAAACCCCCGAATCCGAGAAGTCTTTGGTTTCGCAATGGCTAGTAAAATCTTTTTTCCATGGGCAATGAGTCATATTTTTATCGGTTTCTCGGGTTCGGACCTAAAATCCGGGTGGCGACTCAAACAATCAATCTTTTCGAACGCGAATCGCACTGAATCTCAGTGGGCTGTTCACAATGAGCCTTGAGCGCTCAAACTGGTTTAGGAAGGTTGAGCGCTCAAGCCATCATCTTTGAGCGCTGAACCCTCATTCTGGGATTCAGATTATAAGTTGATCAAATTGAGCCTCATGTTCATAATTTCTGGAATTGTTGTACAGATTCTATAATTCCTTATTCCTTGTAAATATTTGTATTATTTTCCTTTGTTATTGTCATCATCACTCATGTAGATCATGCGCACAAGCATCCACCTTAAATTTGTATTTTATGCTTTCTCATTGATTATATGGTTCCCGTCCCCGATTCCCTGTTTAAATGAATAAATCGAATTTCAAACATTTCTAAAATCCCACAAAACATTGAGTAGAGACCGGTTCACGGACCGGGCGAGAGGGGTGCCATAAAACCCTTCCCCTCTCGTAACCAAACCCCCGAATGCGAGAAATCTTTGGTTTCACCATGACTAGTAAAATCTTTTTCAATGGGCAAGTGAGTCATCTTTTATCGGTTTCTCGGGTTCGGACCTAAAATCCGGGTGGCGACTCAAACAATCTTCAATCTTTTCAAACGCCGAAACAGAACCATTTTCCAGTGGGCCGTCCACAAGCTGGCGACTCCGCTGGGGAATATTGGTTAATATATATTTTATTTAATTACACTTGTGCAATTTTTATTACACTTGTGTAATTTTATTGAAATATGTGTTAATCAAAGTGGGTTTAATTCGAAAGATGTTTTGTGGGATTTTTCAAATGTTTGAAATTTAATTTTTGCATTGCATTTGCATCGTTCTTAGCCCCGCTGGCGTGTTTTGGCAATCCTGCCCGGCTTGCCGGTGACAGGGAATCCCGAAATGCCCAGCAACCCTCAACCGTGATAAATCACATCGTCACTATCGTTTGTGGACGGTGGGATCCACGCGGCTTGGATGCCTCTTGTGTTTTAAGAAAGTGAAAAGAAAAATATGAGTCGCCACCCGGGATTTATTTAGAAAATGATTTTGGTACCCGAGAAACCGTTTTGAAAATAAAAATGACTCTTGTGCCGTTTTTGGAAAATGATTTGATCTACGAAAAGATTCTTGGATTCGGAAGCCAGGTTACGAACGGGGAAGGTTTTATTGAAAAGCACCCCGCTCGCCCGGGAAATTCCCGGTCTTTACTAAATTTTTGTGGGATTTTAGAAAATATTTTATTGAAAACTTCGGCAAATAAACAAGCAAATAAAGAAACTAAATAGAACCATAACGGAAATAAAATTAAACAAAAGGACTAAATGATAAATAACAAAAAAAATAAAGGGGAAAGGGTGTAATAAGCAAAAACAGTTGCAAAGAAACCAGAGAAACAGGGTACGATCAGAGGAAAACAGGGGAAAATTTCGTGTTGCTTAGGTTAGCCGTACGGCTTGCATGAGTGGGCCGTGCGGTTCATTTAAGTGAACCGTACGGTTCACTTTTTGGGAAATTTTTCGAAATTTTGTTTTTCGAACAGAAAATTACTTTTGTTTAAAAGATCTGATTTTTACGAAACTTTCAACCACCCGAATCTAGAAATGACTATTGAAACCCTAGACCCGGGAGGATCCCCTCAAAGAATCTAGACTTTTGAACCCGGTTTTAGAAGTGTGGTTGTACCTTACTGGAATTTTTCGAATGGCTGAGAATTTCAGAAACTTTAGGCTTGGACTCCTGGAGAATGGATTAGAAACGGATTTGATGCGTACGGGTGGATCACTGGGAGGTTTTAAACGAAGGAAATAGGATAGGCTTGAGGTCTATAGGGGAGTTTGGACAGAACTTCAAACAGAAAACTTGATCGGAGAGTTTTCCGGCATAACGTCGGAGTGGGGGAATTTTTCTTGTGTCTTGAGAATGGGAGAGGCGAGGTGTTCTTATAGCCGAAGAAAGGAATAAAAATGAGTGCGATTCCCTGCCATTTCATGATGAGATGCTCCTGCTGGCGAAACGAATATTTTCTTGATTTTAACCGTACGGTTGAAGTGGTTAGCCGCACGGTTGAAAGGGGTACACCGCACGGCTTGGTTATAGAAATGTGAACCGTACGGCTTTGAATGGTGAACCGTACGGCTTTAATGGTGAACCGTACGACTTGGGGTATTTCTGCCCAAAGATTCTGGAGTTCTCAGTAGTTGTTCCAAGCTGCTCCAAGGTACCACTGACCATTTGTTTCATCATTGGGGATACTCAAGGATAAAATTGGGGTGTCTACAGTTGCCCCTCTTTGACGAGACTTACTCATCATTCTGTGATGCGAGTGTTGTCAAAGATATAGACGTCCCAATTTTGACTTCCTAGGCGCAAGAAAACAGAAAGTGATCGAGCACGGGGCTTCCTAAGTACCCCATTTGCAGGGATCAGACCAGTCGTAGTTCAGGGCTATAAGAATGTTTTAATGCCTCAGAGGGACTTATATAACAAATGTCTTTGGAAAATATCTTGGAAAATACCGTTGTGGGTTTATCATGAATTTGTGAAATGCCTTTTGAGGACTTAAGTGTAATTGGAAAATGGATAATGTGCCATAGAGGGCTTAAATGTAATTTTTGGAAAAATAGATAATGTGCCATAGAGGGCTTAAATGTAATTTTGGAAAAATAGGAAATGCCGTTGAGGACTTAACTTTTAATTTTTCAAAGATCAGTGCCGTTGAGGACTTAATATGTGATTTTTTGGAAATTTGCCGCAAAGGACTTTAAAACATGATTTTTTGGAAATGAAAAATGCCGTAAAGGACTTAAATTGTAATTTTTTGGAAAATGCCGTAAAGGACTTAAATTTTAATTTCTTTTCAAAGATCAGTGTCGTTGAGGACTTAAAATGTAATTTTGGAAAATGCCGATTGAGGGCTTGTTTTAATTTTTTCAAAGATCAGTGCCGTTGAGGACTTAAAATGTGATTTTTGGAAATTTGCCGCAAAGGACTTTAAAACATGATTTTTTTTTTTTGGAAATGAAAAATGCCGTAAAGGACTTAAATTGTAATTTTTTGGAAAATGCCGATTGAGGGCTTGTTTTGAAAATCACATAACACCGGGGTGTGATGTGTGTTTTAAAATCCGGATTTAAGAAGGGTTCAACCGCACGGTTTGGAAAGAGATACCTGAGAGTCATCGCACGGTTGAGAAATTGGAGAGAGGAGAGCCGTACGGTGGAGGAATCGGCGCTAGATAAACCGTACGGCTTAAACTGTTGAGCCGCACGGCGGAGATCGGTGAACCGCACGGTTGACTAGAGCGGTTATAATACGCAGCAAAACCGTCGGGTCGTCTGGTTTCTCATCATTTGTTCAAACATTTCGAGAGGCGGTTACTGAGTTGTTTCGAGAGAGTGGTATTTCTCCCTTATTCGTGAATCCCATTCGAGATTCGATTGCAAACAAAAGCTCCTAGCCGGCCATGGCTGATTCCGGTGAAACCCAAAACTTATCTACCACTTTTGGTGCTGACCAAACGGCGTCAACCTTCGCGGAAGAAGGGGCGGCGGCCCAAGTCGCCAGGTTCGGTTCATCTGTGCCAGAGCCGAGAGAGAGTGGTTCGTCCGGGACCGGAATGGGTAACCAGGGGCACCGTGCGGCGAGATCTGGTGAGGGGGTGTCCCATGCGGTTCCCATGGACGGAGAGGGGGGGTCCCGTGCGGCTGACGTGGGAAGCCGTACGGTTGATGTTGGGGTTGCTCCCCCACCAGAGCATGGTGGGTCAGAGCCGATTGCGCCCGTGGAGGGTGATGATGTCCTTAGGGCAATAGCGGAGCAGTATAGCGTAATGGATGATGTTTGGGCGACTATGGAGAGTGCCGATATCCCGGTAAGTGCCGTTACCGCTATCCCGGTAAGTGTCGTTACCGCTTCTAGTAGTTCGATGCATATTGATCTTGATATAAATGTTGCTTTGCCTGAGATTGAGATGAATGTTGGTGGTGTTGATGTTCTGATTGACCCGCGGGTTGCGGAGGAGAGTGTAGGTGGTGGGGATGTAGTTTTCCCCGATGTTGCGAGTGCTGTTTTGGTGAGAGAGTACCCGGTTAGTGGTGATGACACCTCTGTTAGGATTCCGATTACCATTAGGCAGCCTGGGGATGTTTTTATGGAGGATCTCGGGGAGATGGGAGGTAGTAGCGATGATGAGATGGGTGATGGGACGTTCTATAGTGGAGGTGTTAGTGGTGAGGGAGGACAGGCTGAGGAGGCGCGTGCCGCGGGAGCACAGACTGAGGGAGCAGGGACGGAGAGAGTGGAGGTTGGTAGAGCACAGGCTGAGGGGGTGGCCCCTGTTATACCTGTTGCTCGTGTGTTTAGGAGCTTGACTCGGGTGCTTGGCACGGGCGAGGCGCCAGAGGAGAGTGCTGACGCTGGGGAGCCCTCTGACCCGGTTTTGTTTACCTCTCGGGTTGGTTCTTCACGAGCTCCGGGAGCTACTTTGGGGGATACCCTGGAGGGGGTTACCGACGAGACTTTGGCCCGGAACCTGCAGCAGTTTCCTCGGTTGGGCGAGGTCTTGGTAGGAGAGACGCCACCGGTTGGCGAGCCTGAGCAGGCAGAGGTGCAGACAGAGGAGTTGGTCCGTGTGACTATAGTTGAGGAGGTTTAGCTGGCTCTGAGGGGCAGACAGCCTTTTGTCTTCGAGACTTACGATCCTCCGGTTCACTTTTTTATACCTGTGGGGTGTGAGGTGTACGAGTCGCGATTGCCGTTTTACCCTGAGTCGCTGATCTTACGCGACCCGTCGACACACGCTTCTAGCAGACCTCTGGTGAGTGTTTTTCATTCATGTTTGTCCTTTTGAACTGCTTTCATTATCGCATTGCCCTTGCTGCTTTACTGACTGAATTTGTGCCACGTCCTTGAAACAGGTGGATCGTTCTCTTCTGGGATATGGCGGGCCATCTGATTGCTTGGCTCAGTACAGGAGGTTGCCCCTGAGTGTGAGGGAGTTGGTGGATGCAGCTGGCTTTACTGTCTTTGTTAGTACTTTGTTGCCCACCCGGACGGACCGGAAGTTGCTGAGGGCTCTGATGGAGCATTGGTGGGACACCACCAATAGCTTCCACTTTCGATTCAGGGAGATGACGATCACCCCTTTGGACTTTGCTGCGACTACAGGGTTGAGAGTTGGCGGCGAGCCGATACCTTTCGACTCTGGTTTGTACTTGGACAGGGCTGCTGTGCACCACTTTCTGGGGAGGGAGGTTGGAGATGAGGCGATGGTGAGATGTGACCATTTATCGGCGATATGGGATCACGAGCCGAGGTCTCCTGCTGAGGCTGCACAGATGGCGAGAGCCTATTTGCTGTTCTTGTTTGGCACTGCGCTATTTCCGAATAGGCAGAACTCAGTGCACCTGAGTTGGTTACCTGCTTTGGCAGATTTGAGGACGGCTGGCCGGTTTGACTGGGGTGGAGCTGCCTTGGGCACTCTTTACTGTTTCCTTGGCTCAGTGGTTCGCGGAGCGCCGAACACTCTTGGAGGTTACTGGAGGGTTTTGGAGGTATGTCAAGCTATTTCTTGCTTTTAGATACTCCATGCACTGTTTGTCTTTATTCCTGTTACTGACAAATTTCGTTGAAAAATGCAGGTATGGGCTTATGAGGTGTTTGGTGTGCCGGCCCCAGAGAACTCTCATGCGGACAAACGCGTGCTTCCGCGGGCAGCGAAGTGGACCCAGGGGTATGTCGGGAAAGGCGGGAAGAAGGGGCAGCTGAGGTTCTTTCGCGTCTTCTTGGACCAGTCCAAGGGTGAGACGGTATGATACCAAACTTTCTGACTTCTTTTCCAGACATTTTGACTCCATTGTTGAATTTGAAAATAAATCATGGTTCTGCAGGTGAACTGGGATGCGTGGGGCAGGTTGAGTGCTCCTTACTTGACTCGGAGTCGGGCGGTGACGCGAGGGCGCGTGTTGTTGGAGTCTCCATATGGGTGGCAGTGGTATTTGGGCGAGAGGGTGACGCGCCAGTCCTTGGGTTTAGACCACTTCAGAGTGCCGGGTCCTCTTCCGCCGTTTGTTCAGAGGACGCAGGAGTATACCTTGGCTGAGGTAGAGGCGTTCACAGTGCTAGACACAGAGTTGGTTTTCAGCCCCTCAGAGGACTATGACGGTTATGTGGTGAGTAGCTTGGCTTACAGTCTGGATATGGAGACCCGTTTAGCTGCCTCTGCACCTGTGGAGGGCCCAGTACTGCCTGTTCTGAGGAGGGAGATTGACGTGATGTTGCCGAACGGGAGTATGGGGTATGTGGTGGTTCCTGAGGTCACTCCACCAGTCACTCTTACCGCGACAGAGGTAATCCTGAAATTTGAAAACAAGAAATAATTAAACTTCATGTTTTATTCAAGCATTTATTCATGTTACCTGCTAATGCTTTTGTTTTTGTCGGCAGATCCCAACGGACTGGGCTGCGTCCGCTGTTCAGCTGGTGCGAGACCCGGAGGCTTTGGTTCGGAGTCTAACTATTGGCGGGACTCCAGAGGTGCACCCGAGAGTAGAGCCGAGCGTTGTGCCCCATGCTGGTGGAGATGACGACGACGGGGATGACGGAGCTGGTGGAGACCGTGGTGGTAGAGCTGGCCGAGGAGGCGGCCGAGGTACTGGAGGTAGTCGCGGTGCAGGAGGTGGCCGTGGTGGTAGTGAGAGGAGAGGTAGAGCAGGAGGCCGGGGCGCTGGAGGTAGTAGCAGCGGTCGCGGTACTAGCAGTGACCGCGGGACTGGAGGCAGTGAGTCGGGTGGACGTCGGCGGTCTCGACGTACCCGTAGGGCTTTTCCCGTCAGCGAGACGGACCAGGTATCTTTTGTGCTTTGTTCTTTGAAATTTTGAATGCTTTGACTGCTTTATCAATGAATTTTCCTTTTCTATGCAGGACGTACTTCCTTCTGCACCGCCTCGTAGGAGGCCTTTGATGAAGAATGCTGGTGGAGGTCCGTCTACAATCCCGCTGGTGATTCCAGCGTCTGGCAGAGTGTTGCGTTCCTCTGCTGAGAGAGAGGGCGTCCCTGAGAGTTCAGCCTGCAGAGAGCAGTGGCTTCCCCGGGAGGGAGATGCGGAGAGCAGTGGCGGTAGCAGTAGCGAGGACACCCCTGAGGAGGATCCATTTCTGACACTTGGCCGTCGCCAGCCTACGAAGAAGCGACGTAGTGGTTTTTAGGACGGGCCTGCGTGCTCAGTTCAGATTTGGGCGCCTGTTTGCCCCACTTTTCTCTTTTTTCATGGATACGGCCTGCGAGCCGTGGTAGCTTTTGATGCTGGGCCAGTTTGCCCCAGATAGATGTATATTTATGTTCATGATATGGATGCCATTTAGTTCTTATATAGATTGCACATATTTGTTATGCTTTAAATGATTCACACTGACGCATTTTGAAAGAAAAGTCAAGTTTTGCACATGATTGCTTTGTGAGCGACTGAATGTTGATAATATGCTATATATATGCCCCTGAGAAAAATAAAAATATGTAAGTTCGGATTGGAAAAGGAATGAATAAACAAGTATATACAAACTGACTCACTGGACTTGAAACTTTGCAAGAGAACTTGAGCGTCACAGGCATAATGCGGCCTCATCGTGCCCGAAACTTTGAATTTACATGATGTTTGCCAAATGATACTTCTAATAAACCATAAATGTTCGTCCTGACTTGCACAAATGAATGGAATAGGAATATCGACACTCGGACATATTTTGATCTGCCGGCGCCCCTTGCTTGGGTGATGTCGGCCAATTTCAGGCCTGGACATTCCGGGACCTCAAAGTTTTCCGTGAAATCCACCAAATAATTCCATAACATCCTTGCGAATGTTTGGCGTGGCTTGCTGGAGCCGTCGATGCTAGAAGAGTAATGCGACATATTTCGGTTGCCTTGTGTTGGCGTACTTGAGCTTTCGGAGTACCCGTCCATGCCAGTGTGGCCCAAAATTCAAATCGATTTTTCCCACGGCTTTTAGAACATCCATTATTACTTGTATGGATAGGGAAAGTGCCCAAAATATGCATAAAGCAACTTCTGGTGGCCCGAGCCAAAATTTGGTCATGAAAATCACAAGGTTAGCCGTACGGCTTACTGAGATGGGCCGTACGGCCTAACCAAATGAGCCGCACGGCTCCCTTCTGAAAATGCCAAAATTTTGAGTTTTGTTGCAGACTTCTGGGTTCCTGCATGCCTTTCCATCGTCATCTGAGGGTTCTGTATTTTCAAAATGAAATCACCTGGCCTTGCATTCTCCGAGGTTCTTTCAAGCTCTTGAGAGAATTCTCCACGCTCTTCAATGTGGGCACGCTTTACGAGGCAGCCAATTCAAAAGTTTTCTTACCCCTGCTTACCATAAATGGCCTTCTTTCACAGCTCCTTTGGGCTCTGAAAACCCAAAATCCCTTGCTCTTTTACATCCCTCTCTCAACCATGAGTTTCTCGGCTTTGGTTCAGCCTTGGCTCGATGAACTTGACGGCATCGGATGGCTTAACTTTCAGGGTCACCGGTTGACTTCGCTGCGTCGTATCCGGGACGTATCAATCCGTCCTGAGCTCTTGCATGCTGCGGTTCGATTCTGGGATCCGAAGGTACACGTGTTTCGTTTCGGCCTTCACGAGCTATGCCCCACTGTGGAGGAGTTCCATGCATACCTTGGCGGGTTTAACCTGGAAATGCCGGTTATACCTCTGCACTGGGTAAACTTTGCCAATGTGCTATCCGCCAAGCTCGGGATAAGTAATAAAGCAGCGAAGTCCATGCTCCAAGGAGGCATTATCAACATTCCGCGGATCATAGCACAATTTCGTCCGGAAGGTTTCGCACTGTGTCTTTGCTTGCTTGCTGCTTTCTTGTTTGTCCAGTCCAACGGGCAGGCGAGTTCATCTTTGTTTGGTGTTGCCATGCAAATTGAGGAACGCAAAGATGTGGCTCCAATGGTTTTGGCGGAGACTTTGATGGGACTTGACAGAGTTCATGCCGGGGATACCAATGTTTTTGAAGGTAGTGCTTTGCTCCTACAGGTAGGTTTCTCACTCAGCTCTCCTTTTTCCGGTTTTTCCCACATTCTCGTTTTACCTCAACGCTCAGGTTTTAGGCTGTCTACAGTTCCTTACTGTTTTTTTTTTCTCTGATACAGATATGGCTATGTGACAAGGCTAATTTGTTGGAATCGATGCCACGGCGGCGGGTTCACGAAACACAGGGATTTATTCAAATGGATTTTCTGGAAGTTTCTGGTGATGTGCATGGCTGGTTCAGGGTGCTTTCCCGGCTTACAGAAGAGGTAATTGCTTGGCGCTTGGCTTGGCTTGACAGTCCTGCCATGACTGTGAGCAACATGGGGCGTCAGCGGGTGGTTTTGGCTGGTCTATCTTGCTGGACCTTCTACATTCCAAACCGTATACTCCGTCAGTTTGGTGTTTGTCAGTCAATTCCGCCATCAGAGAACTTCGTCATGCCTAACCACAACTTTGCCACCTTCATAGCTTATCAGAGCACTTGGAGGGAGCGCGTAACCATCCCACGAGATCAGTATCCGAGTGTCAATCTTTCAGAGCGCTATGTGAGGTGGTTAATAAGAGACATGGAAACAAGGGAACATGGAAGTCAAAGTTGACTTTTGAACTTAATCTTAATATGCCCGAAATAAATTGCGTAAACCCACGAGATTTTTGTGCAAGGTCATGCTTTGTTGTTTGCTTTGTGTTTTGAAAGTTTCATGCTCAGCCATGTAATCCAAGAAGTTTATTTAAATAAAGATGAATTATGAGAGTTGCATTTAGACTTTTATGCGACGGCTAGATATCAACTCAAAGAGATATTTTAAAAGGTGGCGACCGGTCCTCGAGGTGAGGATGCCTACGTATCCTTTTTACAGGAATCAGGTCATGACGTAGTTCGAAAGTACAAATTTGGCTAGGGTTCACTCGAGTATTGACACTCTCCTTTTGCGCTCTAAATTTTGCCTAGTACCGCCCTTTCGGGTTTTCGGTCTAGCGAGCTCTTTTGATTGATTTGCCTTGAATTTTGCCTAAATCGCCCGATGTGGGTTTTCGACTTAGCAGGCTTGCTCTAAACTTTTCCTGGCACTGCCCGCCCTTGCGGTTTTCAGTCCAGCGAGCTTCTCTCAGGGGTAATATCTCTTGAGTTGATCCATGTTAACCAAAGTGGAGAATTCGTTGCCGTCGAGATCGATGAGTTGTGTTGCGCCTCCAGACAAGATTTTCCTGATGATGTACGGACCTGCCCACTTTGGTCGGAACTTCCCGCGAGGATCAAAGACTGGAGCCCGGATCTCCTTTAAAACCATGTCACCTTCTTGTAAATCCCTGGATTTTACTTTCTTGTTGAACGCCCGTGCAATCCTGCGCTGATAACCCTGGATGTGATACAAAGCTTTGAGCCGTCTTTCATCAAATAATATGAGCTCTTCAAATCTCGAGCTTTGCCATTCTGCTTCGCTGATCTTTAATTCAACCATGACTCTCAAGGATGGTACTTCAAGCTCAATTGGGAGGACGGCCTACATGCCATATACCAAAGAATAAGGTGTTGCCCCTGTCGGAGTACGAATGGATGTCCTGTATCCCCATAATGCTAACGGCAGTTGTTCGTGCCAATCCCTTGCTGACTGAGTGGACCTTTCTAGTATCGTTTTGAGGGTTTTGTTTGCTGCTTCCACAGCTCCATTGGTCTGGGGCCGATAGACAGTTGACTTGTGAACCTGGATCCCGAAATCTTCGAGAGATTCTGCGGCTCTGCCCTTGAAATGAACTCCGTTATTTGACACGAAAGCCTGAGGGACACCATATCGATAGATGATGTTCTGCTTGATGAAGTGGGAGACTTGAACTACTGTCAAAGTTGCATATGAAGCGGCTTCGACCCATTTGGTAAAATAATCAATTGCTACTAAAATGAACTTGTGCCCGTTAGATGCTGCCAGAGTAATTCTGCCAATGACATCAATGCCCCAGGTAGAGAATGGCCAAGGTGAAGTCATGGAGTGCAACTCTGACGGTGGTATATGCATGAGATTAGCGTGAATTTGGCACTTGTGACACTGTCTCACATACTGGACGCACTCAGTTTCCATGGTTGACCAGTAATACCCCTGACGGAGAATCTTCTTTGCAAGCATTATCCCATTCATGTGAGGACCGCAGACTCCTTCATGAATCTCTTCCATGATCATGGTGGCTTCTGTACCATGCACAGATAACTTATGCATCCCGCAATGCGACCGCCGGTATAGCTTTCCTCCGCAGATGATGTATTGGGAGGCCAATCTCCGAAGAGCAATCTGATCCTTCTTTTCAGTTCCTGCCGGATACTCCCTTCTTTCAATGAAGTTCCAAATGTCGTGATACCATGGCAGACCGTCGTCAGGCTCATTGACAGCCATGACATTTTTGAAAACAGGTTTGTCCCTCTGCTCAATTGTGATTGGTCTGAGCTTAACTCCATCTGGTATCTCCACCATTGAGGCCAAAGTAGCTAGAGCATCTGCAAATCGATTCTTTAACCTTGGCACATGAGTGAAGGTGACTGTTTGAAACCGTGGGATTAGATCTTCGAGATCTTGGTGGTAAGGTTTGAGCTTGTCTTCTTTCACCTTCCACTCCCCGTTGGCTTGTGACACTACCAAGTTGGAGTCTCCGACGACCTCCAGTCTCTTGACCCCAATTTCTAGGGCAGCTTCCATTCCTACTATGCATGCTTCATACTCTGCTTGATTGTTGGTGACTTCAAAATTTAACTTGAAAGCAAGAGGGATGTGTGACCCTTCTGGTGAGACTAGCAATACTCCGATTCCGAATCCTTTCTGATTGGCTGCCCCATCAAAATACAGCACCCAGACGTCGTGGGTCGTTGTCATTACATTCTCGTCGGGAAATTCGAACTCTACATCCTCTGGCCCTTCTATAGGATGGTCTGCCAGGAATTCCGCAACTGCTTTCCCTTTTACTGACTTCCGAGTGACGTACTTGATATCAAATTCAGCTAGCATTAGCAACCATCGTGCCAGTTTGCCCGTCAGTGCTGGCTTTTCGAACAGATACTTGAGTGGATCCATTCGCGAGATTAGCCTCACAGAGTAAGCTAACATGTAGTGTCTCAATTTTTTGGAAGCCCAGATTAACGCCCAACAGACTTTTTCCAGTGACGTATATCGCTCTTCACATCCCATCATTTTCTTGCTGATGTAGTAAACAGCCTTCTCACTTCCTCTTTCTCCTTCTTGTGCCAACATGCACCCCATAGCCGAAGATGTGACGGATAAATACAAAATGAGAGGTTGCCCTGGCACGGGTGGTGTTAACACTGGGGGGGTCTGGAGATACTTCTTGATGGTCTCGAAAGCTTGCTGACACTTATCGTCCCACTTGAATGATACACCTTTCTTGAGTAAACGAAACATCGGCTCGCAAGTAGAGGTTAACTTGGCGATGAATCTGCTGATAAACTGGATCTTTCCAAGGAAGCTTCGTATTTCCTTCTTTGTTCGAGGTGGCTCCATTTCCAGGATGGCTTTGATTTTTGATGGATCCACCTCAATTCCTCGTGTGGTGATCATGAATCCGAGCATTTTTCCCGCTGTGACCCCGAATGTACATTTCTCTGGATTAAGGCGCAATCTGTATTTGCGGATTCTCTTGAAGAATTTCCGGAGGGCAGGGAGATGTCCTTCTCTTTCTTTGGCTTTGACAATCATGTCATCCACATATACTTCTACCTCCTTGTGGATCATGTCATGTAACAACGTTGTGGCAGCTCTCTGGTAGGTAGATCCTGCGTTCTTCAACCCGAATGGCATAACCCTGTAGCAGTAGGTGCCCCATTCTGTGGTAAAGGTAGTCTTTTCATGATCTTCGGGAGCCATGAGAATCTGATTGTAACCCGAGAATCCATCCATGAATGATAGCAACGCGTGCCCTGCGGTGTTATCTACCAATACATCTATGTGTGGCAGGGGAAAATCATCTTTCGGGCTTGCTTTGTTCAGATCCCTGAAGTCTACACAGATCCTGATCTTCCCATTCTTTTTAGGAACAGGCACAATATTCGCGACCCATTGAGGGTATTCAGTGACTATTAGAAACCCTGCGTCTATCTGTCTTTGAACTTCCTTCTTGATTTCCAACACCCAATCTGGTCTCATCTTCCTTAATTTCTGCTTGACAGGCTTTGCATCAGAGTACAAAGGGATTCGATGCTCCACTATCTCAGGGTCGATACCGGGCATATCTGCGTGTGACCATGCAAAAACATCTTCGAATTCTTTCAGGAGATCCGAGTGTGCTTTGAACTCTTCTGGAGACAGTCCGGAGCCGATTTGAACCACGCGCGGATTACTCTCGTCTCTCAAATTTATAGAAACAACTTCTTCTTTTATAGGCTGAGCATGCCTTTCATCTTCCCTTTCGATTAGAGATCGGAGTTCTTTTGGAATTTCTTCCTCAAACTCGATCCCCTCATCATCGGGGTCGACACAATTTATTTCGGACACAGCAAGATAAGCAAAGTCGATTTCATTTATTTCAAAGAAGGGGGCCCCAGGGGCATGATACATGAGAGTGGATTCAAATTCAAAAGAAAAGTGATGATGTGGAGTGATAACAGATTCAAACTCCGACTCAAAACCAGACTCAATACTAGATGCAGTGCTAGACTCAGACTTAGTTTCAAAATCAGTGCCAGTGTAAATGATTCTAGGTACAAAAGTGCAATTTTTATAAGTCCCATTGGCATCCACAATGAGCGTGGTAACATCTTCCAGAGCTTCCTGTCCCAGCATCATCAGCTCCATATCCTCAACAGGCTTTAAATCAGCAAACGTCGCGGCAGGCTCGCCCTCTCTCATACCTAGTGGACTTTCTTCCCCAAACAGCGATAAAAGATCCCCTGAGTCAAGAACCTCGATCCAGTCAACATGAAGCCTCTCAGCTGGTTCCTCCCATTTTTCTGCTTCAACTTCACTACTCCAGGTGTCGTCAGAAAAGATTTCAAATCCTGGCAGCTTAGTTTTTGTTTCCATATCCCAGAATGGCTCTGGATCCCCTTGATAGATAGCCTCTGAAGCTTTTGTGAAGTGGATGGGCCCTTTCTTGGCACAAGCTTGTACCCTCTTTCCACGATCGTTTTCATAACCAAGCCCAAAACGGTGGTTGTTTGTTAGAAACTTGGGGAATTCTGCTACCCCCTGATTGTTGCGACCAAGCCCCAGACCGGGCAAATACTCCATTTTTAGCATCATATCTAGAGCGGTTGATTTTATCGAAAAATCCTCGTCCATTTTGATAGTGAATACACCATTGGAAGTGTCAAAAGAAAAACCTCCCAGAGCAATGTCCTCTTCCCCGTGAGCTATCTCAAGCAAGGGAGCATTGTCGGAGATATGCGGGCGGATTCCAGAATCTCCATAGATGGTCAAAGTTCCTGTGGCCAGCCCAAGCTGAACTTTCTGGTGCAGGGAGGAAGGTACAGCCATGATGTCTGATCGGTGGACCCACGGCCTGCCTAGCAACAAGTTGAATGACGAGGGGATGTCGAGCACATGAAATTCAACACTGGTCTCAAAATCTTCAGTCATTATTTCCATCTGAATGGTTCCAATTACGTCTCGTCGAGTGTTATCATAGGCACGTACCCCCAGGTTTGACGGTTGGAAATCCTTGTTCTTAAAACCCAGACAATAAGCTGTACGCAGGGGACAGACATTTAAGGCAGATCCGTTGTCCAATAGCACGATTGGGACCCACTTTTCTTTGCATTTCAGAGTAATGTGCAATGGCTTGTTGTGACCGGCTCCTTCTGGTGGCAGATCCTTTTCAGTGAAAACCACAACATGTTTTGCATGAGTTGGTGTAAGCAGTGCCACCATTGTTTCAGGAGGAGTATCTGGTGGTACCTCCATGTTTGATAGAACTTTGATAAGTTTCTGACGATGCTCCCGAGATGAAGAGAGTAACCCCCAAATAGACACTGAGGCTGGAGTTCTTTCGAGCTGTTTTTGAATTGGATTACTTGTTTGTGGACGGTCGACCTCCACGCCGGTGTTTGAAAAGTTTGTTTTGAAAATGGGAGTCGCCACCCGGGTTTTTGGAAAATGGTTTGGGACCCGAGAAACCGTTTTGAAAGATGATTGAGAGAATGATTTAGAAAATGATTTGAAAACCAGAGATTCGTTTTGGATTCGGGAGCCAGGTTACGAACGGGGAAGGGTTTTAATGCACCCCGTTTGCCCGATTAAAAATCGGTCTTTACTAAACATTTGTGGGATTTATAGAAAACATTTTATTGCCGAACTTTGAGTAAATAAACAATAAACAATTATATATGACTAAAAACAGCAATAATAACTAAGAAACCAACAAGAAATAACCCTACTGTTACTGGAAAATGATTTTAAAAATTTGATTTTCCAGGTGTGCCGTACGGCACACAAAGTGTACCGTGCGGTACAGAAGGAGTGCCGTGCGGCACTGTTTACTTCACAAACAGTTTGATATTTGATTTTTCGAAAAGAATGAAATGTAGGCACATTCAAGGCATGAAACTTGATAAAAAGCAGATTATTTTAGATGTGAAAACAATGTGCTTAAATAGGGGATGTCCCTCCTCATTAAATTGCTCCGTACGAGGCGATATTTTCACCGTACGACGCAACCGGGAGGTCATGAATCAAATTGATTTTTGATGTAACATGGGCGTACCAAATGTGGAGATGATATGGAAGATCATTCCACACTTGATACCCCTCCCCTCAGAGTACCAAAGCTAAGAGTTTTGGCGAAACGGGATTATACCTCGGTTTTGAAACTCTCGGATTGAGCTTCTTTCTTGAACTTCTGAATGTGGCTTGAACCTTCTTTAGCTTCTAACTCTCTCGTGATGCAGCAACAAAGATAGTTAAGGACTAGAACTTGAGCAAATTTTGAATTGCAACCTCACGGTTTTTGGGACCGAAAACAGGGGGTGGATTTTCTGATTGGGTTTGCCTGTATAAGGCTTGGAGGGTTATTTTCTGGGGTGGAGAGTGAGAGTAGTAGGTGAATTAGAAGGTGAACATGATTATGGACAGAATTTGGGAGAGCTTAACCATGGTTTTCTTGGGTCTTTCCTCGTTGAAATCGATCGGGATTTATAGGCGTAGGAATCCCTTTGTCTCCAAGTATTCTTGCTATCCACACAAAGGAATGATTATCATTCTATAGCCTTTAAGCCTTGCACGCAACCATGATGATCAGAGGAAGCGTTCGTCAACATTCTGAGCTGCTGGAACTCTGCAAAAGCTGTTTGACAAATGACAGTGCCGTACGGCACACAAACTGTGTCGTGCGGCACACTTACTGTGCCGTGCGGTACAACTGACCGCCAAAATTCAAAAAGTTGCTTGGGCTGTGCCGTGCGTGAGAGATGAGTACCGTGCGGTACTATTGACTGAGTTGACTTGGAGAATTTCAATCCGAGAGTTCTTCCAGGCGTTTCCTTTCATCATCGGGGATTATAATGTATACGAGAGTCTTATTTTGGGGTGTCTACAGTTGCCCCTCTTTGACGAGGCTTGCAATCATTTGTGTGATGGAAGTCGCGTCAAAGATAGAAGACACCCCTCGATGTGGACATCCTCGTACGAAAACAAACAAGAAAATATGATGCATGTGGTCGTGCTCGAAAGAGCTGCCTACGTACCCCATTGTAGGGATCAGACCAGCGTAGTTCATCAGGGCTTAATGCAAAAATGCAAAACGGTGACTTATAAGAGTTTACAGAAAACATACCTTGATCGGATTTCGGGGATTGTTACTCTGTTTTTCAACGAGGGAAAAACGAATGATGTGCTGTGAACACAACTGGCAAGATTGAAATCAGTTGGTGCTGAGAGAAATCGTTGTTAATGCCGTTGAGGACTTATGAAACCAGTGGGGCTGATGAAAATCGTCGTTAATGCTGTTGAGGACTTACGAAACCATTGGGTGTTGAACCATTGGATGTGAAATCATTTGGTGCTGATAAAAACCGTCGTTAATGCCGTTGAGGACTTACAAAACCATTGGTGTTTGAGAAATCGTCGTTAATGCCGTTGAGGACTTACGAAACCATTGGTGTTGAGAAATCGTCGTTAATGCCGTTTGAGGACTTACGAAACCATTGGTTGCTGAGAAATCGTCGTTAATGCCGTTGAGGACTTACGAAACCAGTGGTGGTGTTTTGATAAGACCTTTTCGTTAATGCCGTTGAGGACTTACGAAACCATTCTGAGTGCTTGAATACTGTTCGTTAATGCAGGAGAGGACTTACGAAACCATTGGAGTGTTGAGATAACTGTTCGTTAATGCCGGAGAGGACTTACGAAACCATTGGTGCTGAGGAAACCTTGCTGTTAATGCCGGAGAGGACTTACGAAACCATTCTGAGTGCTTGAATACTGTTCGTTAATGCCGGAGAGGACTTACGAAACCATTGGTGCTGAGGAAACCTTGTTGTTA
This sequence comes from Vaccinium myrtillus, assembly GCA_016920895.1. Classification (NCBI taxonomy): domain Eukaryota; kingdom Viridiplantae; phylum Streptophyta; class Magnoliopsida; order Ericales; family Ericaceae; genus Vaccinium; species Vaccinium myrtillus. Next base: position 14,966,496 of record CM029280.1, on the reverse strand, counting down.
ATGCCGGAGAGGACTTACGAAACCATTTTGAGTGCTTGAATACTGTTCGTTAATGCCGGAGAGGACTTACGAAACCATTCTGAGTGCTGAGATAACTGTTCGTTAATGCCGTTGAGGACTTATGAAACCATTGGAGTGCTGAGATAACTGTTCGTTAATGCCGGAGAGGACTTACGAAACCATTGGTGCTGAGGAAACCTTGCTGTTAATGCCGGAGAGGACTTACGAAACCATTCTGAGTGCTTGAATACTGTTCGTTAATGCCGGAGAGGACTTACGAAACCATTCTGAGTGCTGAGGAAACCTTGTTGTTAATGCCGGAGAGGACTTACGAAACCATTGGTGCTGAGGAAACCTTGCTGTTAATGCCGGAGAGGACTTACGAAACCATTTTGAGTGCTTGAATACTGTTCGTTAATGCCGGAGAGGACTTACGAAACCATTCTGAGTGCTGAGATAACTGTTCGTTAATGCCGTTGAGGACTTATGAAACCATGAAAACCGTCGTTAATGCCGTTGAGGGCTTACGAAACCATTGGTGCCGAGAAAACTTGTCGTTAATGCCGTCGAGGACTTACGAAACCAGTTGATGCTGATAAAACCGTTGTTAATGCCATTGAGGACTTATAGAACCTGTCGGTATCTGAGAGAAAATTTTTGTTGATAGCGTTGAGGACTTATGAAAACCATTTTATTTTTAATGCCTCGAAAGGACTTACATGACAGAGGAAAACAATTTTAGTTTTAACGCCCCGAAAGGACTTACATGACAGGGAAAAACAATTTTGGTTTCAATGCCTCGAAAGGACTTACATGACAGAGGAAAACCATTTTGGTTTCAATGCCTCGAAAAGACTTACATGACAGAGGAAAACAATTTTAGTTTTAATGCCTCGAAAGGACTTACATAACAGAGGAAAATAATTTTTGTTTCAATGCCTCGAAAGGACTTACATAACAGAGGAAAACCATTTTAGGTTTCAATGCCTCGAAAGGACTTACATGACAGAGGGAAACAATTTTGGTTTCAATGCCTTGAAAGGACTTACATGACAGAGGAAAACCATTTAAAACAATTTTGTATCATTCAATGAGAAATCTGTCTTAAAACATGGGGATGTGATCAGGGATCCGTTCGGAGCGAGTGACCGCCTAGACCCACGTTAGTGCTTGTGAATGATTGTGTTAATATAACTGGTGAATTAACCCGGTTGATTTGAAAAGAACTATCCCTAAGGATGATTGAACGAAAACATGTCCCCAGGGACGGTAGATTAAAAGACATGTCCCGAAGGACTTTTGATTGAAAAACATGTCCCGAAGAACTTTTGATTGAAAAACATGTCCCGAAGGACGATTGTTGGAAAAACATGTCCCGAAGGACTTTTGATTAAAAAAACATGTCCCGAAGGACGATTGTTTGAAAAACGTGTCCCGAAGGACTTTTGATTAAAAAAACATGTCCCGAAGGACAATTGTTTGAAAAACGTGTCCCGAAGGACTTTTGATTGAAAAACTGTTCATGAAGACTTTTGCGTGAGACGCAGGTTTCGATACTTAACGACACAACGACAACATTTCTTTCTTCAAAAAGTAAGGTGGCGCAACGGGGTGCTCATTTTGCTTTTATTGTTTTTCCTTTTTGGCCAAGGTTTGGGTTTGAAGGTTGCATCAGGATTTTGACCTTTTGGGTTTTCTGAGCTTTCGGCTTTCTTTGGTCGAGGCTTAGGCCTCTGGCTTTCATATCCCAGTTTTGAACTTACGTGCTTTTCTCAGTAGATGGCGCTAAGCTGACGTGCCCCAGTCTTGGACAAGCGTGCCACGATAGATGGCGAATCTCGGTTCTGAATCTGTTGGTGGTTCCAACAATCCATTGACTTGTGTATCCAAGTTTATACCCTTCCATGCATTGAAATTGTCTTCCACTGGTTTAAGAATATCAAGCCCACGAAGACCTGACTGGACAAAAGACCTTGTGTGAATTTGGACAAGGCCCAAGTGACTTAAAAGACAAAAAAGACCCTTTTCCGAAGGAGCGACTTTACAAAGATGCCCCTGATTTGGGCAAAGATCAATGCCCTTTTGGCAAGACCGAGTTGACTCAAAGAACTGGAAAGTGACTTCCTTGAAGGTGCCTTTGACTGGGCGGAGAATGACTACCCTTGAATTTGTGGGTTATTTTACTAGATTGACCTTGTGACAAAGGAACAGACTCTGACAAGACTATGTTAACCTGATGACAAACTCGAGAATTTGGGAAGTGGCAAAACGTGCCCCCACAATTGATGTTTTGAAATTGTCATAAACTTGAGTACTTTGGTTTTGAAATTGTTTCACTCCATCGAATGATATTCATTTAAATCGATTGTTTTATCAAAACACAAGATTTCTTAGTGTGAACCCTTGCCCTCAGGATGCTGATTCACTGAGTTTTCATTGAGATGCTCCGGTTTGGACTTTTGCTTCTGGCGGATGCTGGTGTTGCGATGCTTTGCCCCCGGGTTGCTGTTGAGGATCTGAGGTGCTTCAGTTCGAACTTTTGCTTCTAGCAGATGCTGGTGTTTTGCAATGCTTTGACTTTCGATCTTCAAGAGAAATGATATTGTTCCCTTTTGGATTTTCACTGTCAAGTCGTGCTTTTCAATCTGAAAGGACTTTATTCAGGTTATAACGGGGCCAAGGCTTTGGGGTTTAACAGAGAAAGGATAAAGGCTCAAAAATTTCATTCTTCTTGGGTTTTAGAGCTAGCAGCTATCTTGAACTCCTTTTTTGCGTGCCCTTTCTGTTTTTCTTCAATGTTTTCATTTGTGCCCCATTTTGGCTTTTGATAGACACTCTCTTTCTTTCTTCCTTTTTAGTGCTTCACATTTGGTTGTGCCCATGAACTTGGCATTTTTCATTCTGACGTGCCACTGGCAACCATGCATTTGGTACTTTTGAAAATTTGACATTTCTCTGACGATCATGTGCTCGGCACTTTCATCTTGACATCTTGCTGATAACTTGGCACTTTCATTTCTCTTAATTCACCCCAGTGTGGGGGATAGCTGTCTAGCTGGGTTCTTTTTCAAAGAGGATAATTCAGGCTCAAAAAGGGCTTATCAAGGGATATATTTATATGGGGAATAAAAACAAAGAATGCCTTTCTTCATTTTGAATTGCACAACTTGATAGAGAGAATCCGTACATGCTCTAACTTTTGCCTGGATTGTACTTCAAAGTTTTGATCCAGCGAGCTTTGCCTTAACTTTTGCCTAGGCCGCCCTTTCGGGTTTTCGACCTAGCAGGCTTCATTTTTATTTTATTTTTTTTTTTTTTGGTGGTCAAAGCATTGCTTCTTGATGACGTTGGAGAATTGCGTCTGGAACTCCTTCTTCTTGTGAGAGGTGAGGGTTCAATCAAAAATCATCCCGTGTTTTGAAGTGATTATCATGAATCTCAAATGATGGTGGAAAACAATTCCATTTTGAAAGGATTATTGCAAAAACTCAAGTTTATTACGACAATTCTAACACAAAAGCATGACATTGATTTCAAAAGATGCGACCGAACCACTGAGGGTTGCCTACGTATCCCTTTGCAAGGAATCAGGTCGTGCGTAGTTCGGGACTACAATGCTGACTCTATTTTTGGTTTTTCTCTTTTCTTGACAATAACAAGACAATACAGACTCAAATTTGAAGACAGACCCCAAAGTAGAAATAGAAACATAAACTGGCTCAATAAAAGAGGAGACTTAGACTCGGAACTTGAAAATTCCTAATACTCGTGGAAGATTGGTCCATTGCATGGTCCTTGGCGGTTCATTCTTCTTTTGCTGGCCTTGACATCAATCAGGAATCCCCCATGGGTTCAATGTCGAATATGGCAGAGTTGATATGAGGATTGAGACTTGTCTGGGTGTTTGTTTTTGTTGATGGGGAAATGATGGTTTTGCTGTCGATGAGGTTCTGAATTCTGTGACGAAGGCGATGGCACTCATCGGTAGTGTGACCGGGCATTTGATGGAATGCACAAAAGGCATTTGAGCTATGGTAAGATGGAAGCTTCTGAGGTAGAGGGGTTGGAATGAGTGGTTTGATATGGCCGGTTTTGAGGAGCTCCTCATAAATCAAGGACAGAGGCTCGGAGAATCGGGAAACAGTTCTTTGTGGTTTTTGAGAGTTGTTGGTTTGGGTTTTAACTTCGTTGGCAGGCATGACTTCGTTGAAATTTTGGGTTGTGGGGTTTTGGTCATTTGAAGCGGAGCCAAGTGGGATCTGGTTGACTTGAGCATTGAGCTTGTGTTCAGGCATGGGGTTAGAGACAATGTTGGGCTTTTTGAGAGGGAGTGGGATGGTTCCATCTTCAATGAGATCTTGGATTTTGTGTTTGAGACGGAGGCAATTATTGGTATGATGTCCGGGCATTTGGTGGTACGTACAGAAGGTGTTTGGGTTATGGTTGGCAGGGAGCTCTTCAGGTAATTCTCGAGGTTCAAGTGGTTTAAGAAGGTTATTCTCAAGAAGGCTTTTGTAGACAGGAATAAGGGAAGTGGAGAATTGGTGAAAGTTTCTTTTAGGGCCGTTGGTTCGGGTAGTGTTCATGGAATTGTCGTTTGTGGAGCTGGGGGTGGTTTTTGCAAGGTCGCCCTTCTTGATGTACTGTTGGTGCACTTTCAGATCTCCGATACCAATGAAACTTTCAAGGCCCATGGGATTGAATTCTTCCAAGACAGATTTATCCAATTCATAAATTTTTGCCAAGGCTGCAGCCATTTCCGGGCTCTTTCTGGGCCGTTGGGGGTTCTCTTGGGCTAGTAGAAGATGGTTACAGACGTCTTGTACCATGACCATGAGCTGGGTGATTTGACTGTTGATCCGTTTGCCCATATCAATTAGAGTCTTCTTAATCTCCTTGATCTCAGCTTGAACTTCCATGTCTATGGCTTCGGGTCGGATCACCCTTTGTCCTTTGAATGGGTGAGGTTTTCTTGTTTGGCTGAATGACTGGGGATTGACAATAAAGCAAACTTAGAAATACCACTGCTTGTTGTATTTTGAAAAATGGGAATGTCGTATTTGTGTCGTCATGTATATTAACCTAAATCTCAAAAGGTTTTCAACAGCCATGGGTAGGTCGACTACTCAGTAGGTTAAGTTCCTGTGTGTTGGAACCAGAGCCAATCAACTTTCGTGACCACCCAAGACAAAGCAATAAGGCTGTCGAAATCTGGATAGAAATGTGATTAGATCACAAGGAGCCGTTCGAGCACGGCCGACACTGGAGGTGTTCCAAACTCCAAAGATTTAAAGTCTCCTAGACTATGGGGAAATGGGTCATAAAAAGGCTGCCCCGGTCCTCAGTGTATCTTTTGACAATGTATCCTTTGTTTAGGATAGCAGGATTTGGGGAAATTAAACCAATTTGGTTCTTGATAATTCCTTTTCAAGGGTCTAACTTTGATTTTAGGGACGATTGCCCCAGCTTGGGTCAATTGTTCCTAATTTCTGTTAGGTCATTGCCAAGGGATTGTCAAGGATCAAGTTGATTTGAGTTTCCTAAGTCCTGTTATTCTAAGGACTGAATTGATTTAAACAACGTGCATTGGAATGCACGACTCTTAATCGGGCAGGGCAACCTCTCAAGACCGCGGGAAAATGTGACAGCATAGTGTCCAACTAACCATGATAATGCAAATGCATGCAAAATGATGACAATCTATGGAAAGCAATAAACACATAACAGGATACATCACGTAATCCTAACCTGTGGGTATCTGTCCTAGGTTGGAAGGTTCTAGGTTTACTATATGCAAAGGCCGGTTTTGGTTTAGGGGGTCCCCCAGACTAGAGCCAATATTTGCCTCCCAGTGCCAAGTGTACTGCATGGCAAAGGTCGAGCGGCAGGCTGACTCATCACGGTCCAAGGTTGCTGAGCATCCGGGGATGTCCTAACACCAGTGAACTGGGTAGGGTAACCAAGACGCAGCAGCGGGGTTTATCCAACATCGATGCAAGTGATGCAAAAGTTCGGCAATAAAATTGTTTTAAAAAATCCCACAAATATTTTTCAAGTTTGGCTCTCCAAATTAATCTGTTCTTTGACATCTTTACACAGATAAACAACCAAAAAGCTCCAGTCAGGATGGCCGGGCGAGGCCCTGTTAGTCCGCCATTCCTTCCTTGCGATAGCGCTAGGCATTTTCGTTTTGACAAGCTTTCGGGAAGTTCATAAGTATAGAAATATCAAATTAGAGATTAATTTGAGAGTCCCCAGCGGAGTCGCCATTTTGTGGACGGTCGACCTCCACGCCGGTGTTTGAAAAGTTTGTTTTGAAAATGGGAGTCGCCACCCGGGTTTTTGGAAAATGGTTTGGGACCCGAGAAACCGTTTTGAAAGATGATTGAGAGAATGATTTAGAAAATGATTTGAAAACCAGAGATTCATTTTGGATTCGGGTGGCGACAAGAAATAACCCTACTGTTACTGGAAAATGATTTTAAAAATTTGATTTTCCAGGTGTGCCGTACGGCACACAAAGTGTACCGTGCGGTACAGAAGGAGTGCCGTGCGGCACTGTTTACTTCACAAACAGTTTGATATTTGATTTTTCGAAAAGAATGAAATGTAGGCACATTCAAGGCATGAAACTTGATAAAAAGCAGATTATTTTAGATGTGAAAACAATGTGCTTAAATAGGGGATGTCCCTCCTCATTAAATTGCTCCGTACGAGGCGATATTTTCACCGTACGACGCAACCGGGAGGTCATGAATCAAATTGATTTTTGATGTAACATGGGCGTACCAAATGTGGAGATGATATGGAAGATCATTCCACACTTGATACCCCTCCCCTCAGAGTACCAAAGCTAAGAGTTTTGGCGAAACGGGATTATACCTCGGTTTTGAAACTCTCGGATTGAGCTTCTTTCTTGAACTTCTGAATGTGGCTTGAACCTTCTTTAGCTTCTAACTCTCTCGTGATGCAGCAACAAAGATAGTTAAGGACTAGAACTTGAGCAAATTTTGAATTGCAACCTCACGGTTTTTGGGACCGAAAACAGGGGGTGGATTTTCTGATTGGGTTTGCCTGTATAAGGCTTGGAGGGTTATTTTCTGGGGTGGAGAGTGAGAGTAGTAGGTGAATTAGAAGGTGAACATGATTATGGACAGAATTTGGGAGAGCTTAACCATGGTTTTCTTGGGTCTTTCCTCGTTGAAATCGATCGGGATTTATAGGCGTAGGAATCCCTTGGTCTCCAAGTATTCTTGCTATCCACACAAAGGAATGATGATCATTCTATAGCCTTTAAGCCTTGCACGCAACCATGATGATCAGAGGAAGCGTTCGTCAACATTCTGAGCTGCTGGAACTCTGCAAAAGCTGTTTGACAAATGACAGTGCCGTACGGCACACAAACTGTGCCGTGCGGCACACTTACTGTGCCGTGCAGTACAACTGACCGCCAAAATTCAAAAAGTTGCTTGGGCTGTGCCGTGCGTGAGAGATGAGTACCGTGCGGTACTATTGACTGAGTTGACTTGGAGAATTTCAATCCGAGAGTTCTTCCAGGCGTTTCCTTTCATCATCGGGGATTATAATGTATACGAGAGTCTTATTTTGGGGTGTCTACATTGTTACCGGGGGATTCTTCGGGAGTGGCCTAGCAGCTGGATTCTGTTGGATAGTGCTTTCCGGATGGTCAGGAATTGTGTCCTCGAGAATGGGATCATCCCAAATAAAGTCCCCCATTGTGGCATGGTTGGAGGAATTTCCTCCTTGGAGGTGAGCTGGTTGATAGATTCGACCACTTCTGGTTATTCTGTTAACAGTTTCTTCCCATAACCTTTGATTTTCACCCCAGAAATTCATGTATTCTTCATTGACCTTTCGTTTGCCAGCCCTGATAGCTTCCCTTTTCTGCATTGTCTCTTGATCCTCGGCCCAGAAATTCATCAGATCGTTTCTGGCCCTTTGTTCCTTGATTTTTACCGCTTCCATCTCTGTCTTGAGGTTGTCTACCTCAGAGTCTTGCCAAAAGGATGGGTCCAACATGGCTCTGTTGACCGTCCACACCTCATTATTGCTTACTCGGATATCGACTACTGCTTCTTCGTCCCAGATGGTAGCCAGAGGGTCATTGACCAGTACTGATACATTAGATGACGGCGGGAATGGTGCTGATGGCTGTGGTAGAGACCCATCACCTATGTATGCTTGTGGGAACCAATCTTGGTTTCTGAAGGCATTTTCTATGCCAGAACGACTTTCCTCTCTGAAGTATGCAAGGGGCGAAATGCCGTCTGCTAGACGTCTGTTTGGCCTCAGCATTTCTCCTAGAGGATTTGTATCCCTTTCTTCTTCGTCTTGCTCAGTAACACCAATCAGATAGACACGAGAACTTTCTGGCATGTGAATAGTGGGCTTTTCTAGGAATTCAGGGATGATGAATTGGCTTGGGTCTCCAGAGATTAGCAAAGAACCAAACAATGCTTGACGGGATTCCTCCCAATCCTGATCGCTCATGGACCATTCTTCTTCCTCCACAACGTCACTCCATCTTGGATTTTGCATTGTACGGGTGCGTGAAAGGAAATGAACCCCAAGGTCTTCTGGCGGGGAGACAACGGGCTTTGGCTCGGTGGCTGTGATGATATATAGGCTTGGGTCAAATGTAGTGAAGGTAAGGTCTTTTGTAGTGGGGATGATGGATATCTGGCTGACTTGAGTGTTTTGCTTGCGGTTTGGCAAAGGATTGGAAATGGTGTTAGGCTTTTGCTCGGGAAGTGGGATGGTTCCATCGTCCACAAGATCTTGGATCTTATGTTTGAGACGCATGCAATTGTTGGTGTGATGGCCGGGCATCTGGTGGTAGGCACAATAGGTATTTGGATTGTGGTTGGGGGAAAGTTCTTTGGGTAGTTCTCGAGGTTCGAGAGGCTGGATGGCTTTTCGGTCGAGGAGTTTTTTTGTATACTGTGACAAGGGGGAATGGGAGTGGGTGAAATTCTCTCCTTGGTGGGGGAGTTGTTTGCTGGAATCGTGACTGGGTTGCAATCTGGTTAACAGGTTCGGTTTTGACACTGGTTTGGGGTTGGAAGAGCTGGCTTGGTTTTGATTGTAGTTGCTGGGTCCAAACAAGGTGTTGTTGTTGCCAGAGCAGATTCGTCTTGGTTTAGGGGTAGATTCACCTTTCTCAAATATGCCGCTCCGGAGGGCATCTTCGACTGCCAGGCCGGCTTCATAGAAAGTTTTGAAGTCAGCGGTGGTTTGAAAGACCACCAAGTGCTTAGCAAAGTCCGGTTCTAGATTCCTAGTGATAATTCTCATCTGTTCCTTTTCTGAAGGTCGTTCCATCATCTGAGAGGCTTTCCCTCTCCATCTCTTAACAAAGTCAGCGAAGGACTCATTCTTCCCTATCTTGGTTGACTCCAGTTCCCGAATAGTCATTTCAAGCTGAATGTTGTAATTGGATTGGGCGACAAAGGCTGCCCCAATATCTTCCCATGTCTTCTTCTTGGAGATGTCTAGATTCAGAAACCAGCGGAGTGCAGGCCCAGTCAGGGTTTGCTGGAACATTTGGCCCATTGCATCCTTCCCAACGTCATACATGGATAGAGTACCCACATATGTTTGCAGATGAGCTTTCGGGTCACCACTGCCATCAAACTTGTCCCAATCCATTGGTTTGAACTTGTCGGGGAGCTTCGCATCTGGGAAAAGGCACAACTTCTCCATATCGATTCCTGTAGCTGCTATTTTCTCCTGTTTCTGAACAGACTCTTCGAGTTTAGAGAGCTTGGCCAATACTGATTCCATGTTTTGGCTGCCTGATGCTCCTGCTGGTGGCGGGAGTTGAGAAGTTAATTTCTGAATCATGAGCATCATTTGGGCCATTTGCTTGGCGCTGTTGGTTTTCTGTTCCTCTAAAGCATCCTTGAGAAGCTGAATTTCATCTGTTTCTTCCGCCATAACTGAACTCCCGGTTGACTGTTCTTTTCCTGACTCAGTTCGAACCAATCGCTGTTCGGGGATTCGAGTCCAACCCGGTATGAGGTTTTTCTTCTTTTTGCCAATGGTTAGTACTGATGATATGCACAAACAGAACTCAGGGATGCAATGTGCAGTGTATGTGCAAAAATGGAAAAGAGTCTATGTACAAGAAAATGATGCATGATGCATGATGCATGAAAGGATTGCCCCAATTCCCTTCTTATTATGTTGGATATATTCAAATTCTCACGATTTATGAAAACAACGGCCGGACCGGAGGTTGCCTACGTATCCCCATGGAGAGGAATCAGGCTGTGACGTAGTTCGGGACTACAAAATTGGCTCTTTTCCTCAAAAGGTCTTTTTCATTAAACGCATGGAATTTTTACAAACTGACACGACAGACTTGACATTGGATTTGACGACAGACTCGATAATTAAACGGCAACAGACTCAAACATCAACAGACTTGATAACAACAGACTCGATAATTAAAGGTACTAAGAATCACGAGCTGGCTTGATTCTCCAAAAGAAGCCCTGCTGGCTGGATTAGGTCAGCGGATATTTACATCTGGCGACAAACTCAAAAATTAGATGTTAACAGACTCGATAATAGGCAGCAACAGACTTGATAACAGACAAGAATCTCATGTTGACTTGATTCTTCAAAAAGAAACCCTTGTTGGCTTGATTTGATCACTGGATGACCACTTCTGGCTTTTGAAAGCCGTCCTTAAGAGGAGGGCTGATTAGGAGACGTCGGTCCCGTGGAAGGTCCTGTTTCGTCAGCCTTTCCTTTACCCTTGGGGTCCTCGTTCTTCTCTTGCTTGTACTGTTCCTTAAGCTGCTGTGGGGTCATGCCATCATTATTGAGAACACAGTCTGCAAAACAGACATCACATTCACAATCGTCCCAATACTTATGGCCCGTGACCGGGTCTTGAAAGTAGTAGACGGGCTGGCCGTTGGCATCAAAGTATTTCACAGGTGGCATGGCTGTGACCCCCTCGTCATCCTGTTCCATCATTAAGGTGATCTTTTCTGGCATCGGTTCTGGTTCTTCTGGAAAGCAGAATTTCCATCCTTCATTTGCATCCCACTGGAGAGACACCCCTGGCAAATTGGCTTCAGCCAGCTGACTGAGTTTCTGATCAAGTTCTTCCCCCATATGGTCTTCTATGTTGAGCTTTCCTGGCTGAGGCCCTTCTGGCTTGCACGGGGGTAGCTCGGGCTGAACTTCCTCGATTATCCATACGGGCGCCCCTTGGTGGGTGGTGAGGGTAGACTTGAATCGCTTGTATGGCCCTCCAGACATGATGACTCTACCAAGAAGGAAATGTGTATTTCAGCTTGGGGAAGAGAGCCAGTTGTAGCATTTTTTTAATTTTTGTTTTGTTTTTTATTGATTTTTTTTTTATTTTGAAGAGGGGAATTCTCGTCTATCCAACATAATGTGTGATTGTCGGAGCAATCCTTATGAATGTGAACATGATGTAATGATCCAAGGTTAAGCTCTCCTAAGTATGTATGCAAGATGGAGACAGTATGTACATGGAGTGATATATACAAGGATGAATGAACAATGGATGGGCAGATAAGACGTACAGGTAAACAGATGATATGCTAACAGGTAAACAAAATATAACAGATAACAGGTAAACAAGATATAACAGATAGTCCTACCCTGCGGGCCCCTGTCTTAGGTTGGAAAGTACTACGGCTTGACTATATGCAAAGGCTGGGTTTTGGTTAAAGGGGGTTACCTAGACTAGAGCCAATATTTGCCTCCCAGTGCCAAGTGTACTGCATGGCAAAGGTCGAACGGCAGGCTGGCTCATCATTGTCCGGGGTTGCCGAGAATCTTGGGATGTCCTAACACCGGCAAGCCGGGTAGGGTAACCAAGACGCAGCGGCGAGGCTAGTAACCATGCACGTGCAATGCAAAAGTTTTAGCAATAAAACTGTTTTCAAAATCCCACAAATATTTTTCAAATTTGGCTCGCCAATAAATCAAATTTTATTTTGAAATTTTACGCAGGCAAACAACCGGGAAAGCTCCAGTCTGGATTGGTCGGGCGTAGCCCTGTTATGACACCATTCCTTTCTCGATCACGCGGGGCGTGTTCGTTTTTGTCAAGCTTTCGGGGGTCGTTTTACAAGTGTAAAATACCAAAAATAAAAATCAATTTAATGTCCCCATCGGAGTCGCCATTTTGTGGACGGTGGGATCCACGCGGCTCGGATGCCTCTTGTGTTTTAAGAAAGTGAAAAGAAAAATATGAGTCGCCACCCGGGATTTATTTAGAAAATGATTTTGGTACCCGAGAAACCGTTTTGAAAATAAAAATGACTTTTGTGCCGTTTTTGGAAAATGATTTGATCTACGAAAAGATTCTTGGATTCGGAAGCCAGGTTACGAACGGGGAAGGTTTTATTGAAAAGCACCCCGCTCGCCCGGGAAATTCCCGGTCTTTACTAAATTTTTGTGGGATTTTAGAAAATATTTTATTGAAAACTTCGGCAAATAAACAAGCAAATAAAGAAACTAAATAGAACCATAACGGAAATAAAATTAAACAAAAGGACTAAATGATAAATAACAAAAAAAATAAAGGGGAAAGGGTGTAATAAGCAAAAACAGTTGCAAAGAAACCAGAGAAACAGGGTACGATCAGAGGAAAACAGGGGAAAATTTCGTGTTGCTTAGGTTAGCCGTACGGCTTGCATGAGTGGGCCGTGCGGTTCATTTAAGTGAACCGTACGGTTCACTTTTTGGGAAATTTTTCGAAATTTTGTTTTTGAACAGAAAATTACTTTTGTTTAAAAGATCTGATTTTTACGAAACTTTCAACCACCCGAATCTAGAAATGACTATTGAAGTCACCCTAGACCCGGGAGGATCCCCTCAAAGAACCTAGACTTTTGAACCCGGTTTTAGAAGTGTGGTTGTACCTTACTGGAATTTTTCGAATGGCTGAGAATTTCAGAAACTTTAGGCTTGGACTCCTGGAGAATGGATTAGAAACGGATTTGATGCGTACGGGTGGATCACTGGGAGGTTTTAAACGAAGGAAATAGGATAGGCTCGAGGTCTATAGGGGAGTTTGGACAGAACTTCAAACAGAAAACTTGATCGGAGAGTTTTCCGGCATAACGTCGGAGTGGGGGAATTTTTCTTGTGTCTTGAGAATGGGAGAGGCGAGGTGTTCTTATAGCCGAAGAAAGGAATAAAAATGAGTACGATTCCCTGCCATTTCATGATGAGATGCTCCTGCTGGCGAAACGAATATTTTCTTGATTTTAACCGTACGGTTGAAGTGGTTAGCCGCACGGTTGAAAGGGGTACACCGCACGGCTTGGTTATAGAAATGTGAACCGTACGGCTTTGAATGGTGAACCGTACGGCTTTAATGGTGAACCGTACGACTTGGGGTATTTCTGCCCAAAGATTCTGGAGTTCTCAGTAGTTGTTCCAAGCTTCTCCAAGGTACCACTGACCATTTGTTTCATCATTGGGGATACTCAAGGATAAAATTGGGGTGTCTACATCGTTTTTAACGGTAGGAGGCGGTTTTGATTTTGAGTCCAGGGTATCCTCGGTGACCAAAACCGGCCTTTGCATTTAGTTAACCATAGAACCCCACGTTAGATAACCAACCAATGTGTTAGGATTATGTGTTCCATCCTGTTACGTGCTATGTGTTACCGTCTTTCCAAGCATGTCATACTGCATACATGCATACACTTGCATCCGTACATATTCTCGTCTTGTTACGTTGTCAGCATAGAATAAGTTAGGTTCCCGGCAGTTAGTAGGAGGTTGCCTTGGCCCGATGATGAGTCGTGCATCCCATATGCGCGTTGTTCTTACGAGATAGCCTTTAGGACGACCGGACGTGGGAAAATTTGGATCATCAAATTCCTAACACTGATCTAAACGGGTTTAAGGGACATTAGCCCGAGGAGGGTCAATCGCCCTTAGGCATCTGATCTTAGATCATTGTCGGAATTCGTGTGAATCAGAATTTCCCAAATCCGATCATCCGATATCAATGACTTATCACTTTAAAGAAAAACTTGAGGATTGGGGCAATATTCCAAAGCTGTCGAGTTTAGTCTAGGAGACTTTAAATCCATGGAGTTTGAGATACCTCCGGTGTCTGCCGTGCCCGAACGGCTCCCCGTGTTTCGGGCTAGCCTTAAGTGCATTCGTATCCGGATTTCAACAACCTTATTGCTCTGTCTCGGATGGTCTATAAGGAGATTGGCTCTGATTCCACGACAATTGGAATTTAACCTGCCTGTCACGACTTACCCGTGGTTGTTGTTTCGCACATCCGTGCAATGTCTTAAGTGAGACCGAGACCGGTAGTCTAGATCTTAGGACGACACGATGCGACGACACATGCATGACATTTTCTTCAATAAAACCAGGGGCACAATCTGAGTTTGACTCTTTGCTTTACTGTCAGTCCTGAATCAAGAAAACCTTGTCTGTTTGGATCCGACCGCCCGAACAAAGATTATCTCAACCTTTATCGGCAGTGTCTGGAACAAGTATGTCGGCAGATCAGGAACCAGATCCCCCGAATGAGATAGAGCAACTGAGGAAGGAACTGCAAGATGAGAGGGTCCGGAATGACACTCGAATTGCCCAACTCATGGCAATCATGATAAATATCCAAAGCCGGCTGCCTCCACCCCAACCTTAAATGCCCGAAGGCGGGCCCCAAAACCAAGAAATTCCTAATGATGACCGCCAAGAGCAACCTGCTGAAAACACTCAATTGGCCGAGATGCTAGCCAAGATTGCTAAGCTTGAGGAGTCAGTAGCCAAGAACGAGCAACGGACAACCACCAGATTTGATATGGATAAGCTCTGCCTTTTCCCGGGTGCCAAACTCCCTAAGAAATTCAAACATGTGAACTTTGAGAAGTTCGATGGTACTAGGGATCCAAGGGGACACATTCAGGCATACGTGAGCTCCCTTTCATTGCAAGATGTTGATGAGCCCACTATGGCCCAAATGTTCCATGAAACTCTCACAGGGCCCGCACTTCAATGGCTCTTGTCTCTTGACATCTCAAGGAGGCAAACTTGGGATGAAATGGCGGCTGCTTTCGTAAAGCAGTATGAGTACAATGTACAGCTCAAGGTCACTACTCGTGAACTTGAAAGTATCAAAATGAAAGAGAAAGAGTCCTTCGCAGAGTTTGTGAAAAGGTGGAGGGTGAAGGCCGCACAAATGACCGATCGCCCCAGTGATAAGAACCAAATGAGGATCATAACCAAGAATCTACAACCCGACTTGGCCCAGTATATGGTGATGGCCCAGGCACATAACTTTGAGACCTACTTTGAGACAGGCCTGTCAATTGAGGAAGCAATGCGGGACGGCATTCTTGAAAAAGATGGCCCCATTCCAAAAACCAAGAACAACAACTCCGGGGATAACAACACCCTATATGCAAACACCTCATCCAGCTCCACAAAACACAACTCCAACCGAGTAGCACCCATCAACAAAATCACAGTCCAAACCAACCACTCCCAAAAACCACAAAGAACCCTCTCACAGTTCACCACACCCCTATCCTTGGTATATGAAGAACTCCACGAGGCCGGTCTTCTTAAACCACTCTCTCCAACTCCTTTACCTCAAAAGCTCCCAGCTTACCACGACCCAAACGCCTTTTGTGCCTTCCATCAAATGCCTGGTCATGCTACCGATGAGTGTCATCGCCTCCGCCACAAGATTCAAGATCTCATTGATAAAGGATCCATCTCTGCTCCACTGGCGAAGCCGGACACCTCGCCGAACCAATGAACCATCAATGGCCATGCAATAATTCAATCTTCCACGAGTCTTGGAAGTCTTCAAGTGTCAAGTCAAGTTTCACTTCTGATTGAGTCGGTTTGATTTTCGAGTCTGTTTATGTTTTCTCGTCTATGTGTTTTCATCTTCGAGTCTGTAATATTTTGTTTGTTGTCAAAAAAAAAAAAAAAAAAAAAAAGACCAAAAATAGAGTCAACCTTTGTAGTCCTGAACTACGCGCGACCTGATTCCTTGCAAAGGGATACGTAGGCAACCCTTCGCGGTTCGGTCGTAACTATCAAAAATCAATGTTGTCCCCCGTTGTGTTAAAATTGTCAATCATAAACTTGGATTTTTGTAATAATACCTCAACTTGGAATTGTTTTCCACCATCATTTGAGAAACATGATAATCACTTCAAAACATGAGATGGATTTGGATTGAACTCTCGCCCCGTACAAGGAGGATTTTCAATGGACCATTCCCCAACGCCATCAAGAAGCAATGCTTTGACACAGAAAAAGCCTGCTAGGTCGAAAACCCATAAGGGCGGTCTAGGCAAAAGTTAAGGCAAAAAGCTTGCTAGATCAAACTTCAAAATGAGATCTAGGCAAAAGTTAGAGCAAGCATGAGTTCTCCACATCAAGTTGCAAAATGAAGAAAGGCATTCTTTGTTTGATTCCCCACATAAATATCCATTGCAAAGCCCTTTTGAGCCTGAATCAATTTCCTTGAAAAAGAACCCAGCTAGGCAGCTATCCCCCACACTGGGGTGAAACAAGAAATATGAAAGTGTCAAACACATGACAACCAGCAGAATAAAAAGGCCAAAGATACAAGCGTGTGAAGATTCAAAGTATCATAACAATGAAAGTGCCAAACTCATAGGCTTGTCAAATACATGGGCGCAAAAAGATGAAGAACACTGAAGAAATTTGAAACGAATGAAAGGAAGTGCTCATTTAAAGCAAGAAGAAGCACATGAAAGCACCCATCAGAAGCAAAAATGGCACAAAAAGTCCAAGATAGCTGCTAGCTCAAATAACCCCGAGGAAAAATGAGATGTTTTGAGCCTATAATCCTTCCTTTGTTAAGCCCATAACCTTGGCCCCATCATAACCTAGATAAAAGTCCTTTCAGATTGGAAAGTGCAACTTGATAGTGAGAATTCAAGTCAAAAGGGAACAGTCTAATCTCCCTTGAAAAAGTCAAAGTATTGTGCAAACACTGGCGTCATGCAAAGCAAAAATCCAAACTGGGGCATATCAATGAGTCTTCATCAGCAGCCCTCTAAACTTGGGCATTTTGAAGGAAAATCAATGAGGCATCATCAGCAATCTGGGGCATGGGTTCACGACAAGAAATCTTGTGTTTTATTGTAGATTTGAATGAACATCACTTGACGGAGTAAAAAAATCACAAAATCAAAATCTAATTTTGTCATGACAATTTCGACATCAATGGTGAAGCATGGTTGCCATCTTTCAGAAACTTTGGGTCAGCATAGTCTTCCATACCCTTCGAGTTGACATGTTCTTCCGTATCAACCTTTGCTCACTCGGGGCACCCCAATCAAGCTATTCACATAGTTGCTCATATCCGTCATGTCAACCTGGTCAATCAAATTCCCCAAGCCTTGTCTGTCACAATCCACCCCCTTGTCAAAAAGGTCGATCAAATTCTTTGGCCTTGTCTGTCTTATCAATGTCCATCCTTTTGTCAAAAAGGCCGATCAAATTCCTTGGCCTTGTCGGTCACATCAATGTCCCCCCCTTGTCAAAAAGGCCGATCAAATTCCTTGGCCTTGTCGGTCTCATCAATGTCCATCCTTTTGTCCAAAAGACCGATCAAATTCCTCGGCTTTGTAAAAATCCACCTCTTTGTCTAACAGTCAATCATGTAGTCTTAATCTTGTCTATCCTTGACTCGTGGAAACGATTTCAATGCATCAAAGAACCCGTGTTTGGGTACATGGTCAATTGGTTGTCAAAACCATCAGCAGAGCCGAGAAAGAAAATCAGAATTGAGGACCATCATCTATGGGGCATGTCAGCCTAATGCCATTTCTGGGGGAAGCATACACCCAAATCCAGGACTAGGGCATAGAAGCCTAAAAGCCTCAAACCAATCCAAAACCCAAGTTTTGCTAAGCTCCAACCCAAACCTTGGCCTCAAGGGAAAGACAGTAAAGCAAAAGAGCCACCCATTGAGCCTCCTACTTTTTAAAGAAGGAATGTTGTCATTGTTGTCGTCGAGTGTCGATGCACGAGTCGCATGCAATCGTCCTGCGGGACAGTTTTCAATTAATCGTCCTCAATCGTCCTGAGGGACAACTTTTAAATCAATGGTCCTAAGGGACAACTTTTAAGTCAATGATCCTGAGGGACAAGTTTTAAATCAATCAATCGTCCTGAGGGACAGTTTTCAACCAATCATCCTGAGGGACAAGTTTTAAATCAATCAATCGTCCTGAGGGACAGTTTTCAACCAATCATCCTGAGGGACAAGTTTTAAATCAATCAATCGTCCTGAGGGGCAGTTTTCAACCAATCATCCTGAGGGACAACTTTTTCAATCAATTTCAAGACCAGAAATGGTCACCTTTTCAAAATTAATTTCAAGACCAGAAATGGTCACCTTTTCAAAATTAATTTCAAGACCGAAAATAAATGGTCACCTTTTTCAAAATTAATTTCAAAACCAAAGATGGTCAAGTCATTTGGGATAATCATTGAAAAGCCGAAATTGGTGCATTCAATCAATCAATCATTTATTGTGTACATCAATCATGTCAAGTTGTTTGAGTATATTTGTTTAACCAATTAATGCATTTAATCAGTTGTTCTGAGAATTTGTTGTTGATGAACCATTGTGCCGCTAAGACCATAACATTTATGTGTTTGGTTCAATAGCGTATTGATTGCCTCTTTGCTCAGTAAGCAATCACATTTCCTCGATTGTCTCGTTGCTCAGTAGACAATCATCTTATCATTGGTAATCTTGTTGCTCAAGGGATAGCCCCATTAAATTTAGCCTCCCCGTTGTTCAGAGGGTAGCTACACTCAATCACAATCACAATCACAATCACAATCACAATCACAATCACAATCACAATCACAATCACAATCACAATCACAATCACAATCACAATCATAGTCACCATCATTTGCTTTTAGTGTTTCGACTCGGGAAGGCTTGACGATTCACGTAAAATCATAATTCATTTGTTTGGCGTTTCACGACCCGGGAAGGCTCGTTGATTCGCATAATTGTTTGGCATTTCACGACCCGGGAAGGCTCGTTGATTTGCATAATTCGTTTGTTTGGCGTTTCACGACCCGGGAAGGCTCGTTGATTCGCATAATTGTTTGGCATTTCACGACCCGGGAAGGCTCGTTGATTTGAATAATTCATTTGTTTGGCGTTTCACGACCCGGGAAGGCTCGTTGATTCGCATAATTGTTTGGCATTTCACGACCCGGGAAGGCTCGTTGATTTGCATAATTCATTTGTTTGGCGTTTCACGACCCGGGAAGGCTCGTTGATTCGCATGTTTGTTTGGCATTTCACGACCCGGGAAGGCTCGTTGATTTGCATAATTCGTTTGTTTGGCGTTTCACGACCCGGGAAGGCTCGTTGATTCGCATAATTGTTTGGCATTTCACGACCCGGGAAGGCTCGTTGATTTGCATAATTCGTTTGTTTGGCGTTTCACGACCCGGGAAGGCTCGTCGATTCGCATTATATCAATCGTCCTGAGGGACAAAACTTTTTATATCAATCGTCCTGAGGGACAAAACTTTTTAAATCAATCATCCTGAGGGACAAAACTTTTTAAATCAATCGTCCTGAGGGACCAAACTTTTTAATCAATCGTCCTGAGGGACAGGAGAACCCGTTGCATTTGTTTGCATATGCCCCCAGGAACTACGCCGGTCTGATCCCTACAATGGGGTATGTAGGCAGCCTGAGTGGCACAACCGATTTATCTTTAAAGTTTTCCTTTGTGACTTGAGATGTATCGCGGGGAATGAGTCGGGTTGTCTATGTCTTGGACGTCACTCATACCAAATCAATGGCATCGAGTCCCGTCCAAGAGGGGCAACTGTAGACACCCCGATTTTGAACCCAGGATGCGCTCGAGCATTTCCGATGATGAAATGAACCAATCATGACTACTTGGAACTTGTGAGAACAACTTGAACTTGATCAAAATCAGCCAAACACCACCCCAAACAATCAAAATATACCAAATCAAACCAAGCACTGTTGAACCAAGCCAAGCCAGCAAATTGCCATCAAGAGCCTTGAGCGCTCAATCCTGAGGCTTTGAGCGCTCAACCCTGAGAAAACACCTTGAGCGCTCAAGCCCACGGCTTTGAGCGCTCAACTCTGATCCAGTTAGCAACTCGCAGAATATCTAATCATGAGATTTTCTGCATGAGGAGCGTCTGGGATGATCTTATACGATCTCCATGTGTATAATACACCCCACTAACTCCAAAAATACTCCTAAAACTACCCTTACCCCCTTTTCAAATACAAACCCACTCTTTCTCTCTCTCCTCTCTTCCTCCCACTCACTCTATAAAAACCACCCATTACCCCTGGTTTTGGGTTACCAATTCCTACTCCAGCTCTCTCAACTCCTCCAGAAACTATCCTCTCTCTCTCTCTCTACAAAACCACCCATTCACCACCCAAACCACTTGCAAAAACCACCTTTCAAGCTTCAAATCCGACCATTGATCATCAATTAACCATATACACTGTCTCATTCACCTAGAATACCAACCAAAACCTCTAGAATCAACCACCATCAAGCCCAAATTCAAGTTCAAGCCTTGATCAAGCCGAAAAGGTAGAAAATCATGTGAAAATCACTGTTTTGGTCTTGCTGAGGGAGACCAGTGGGCTCATTCAAGTTCCTCATACTTGAAATGAGCCTACAAGGTCAGAAATCAGAAAGCCACATTGTGGCTTGAGCGCTCAAGGCCATACCTTTGAGCGCTCAAGCTGTTCTTGGCTTATTTGCACATTGTTAACTGTTTTGATGATGGAACTTGATTTAGTATATTTCTGGTGTGTGTGAGTTGTTATATTTGTGCTTGAAGTCTGAATCTCCCTCTCATATACTCTTTTGGGTGTTTCCCTTTGCTATTTTTGTGATAACTCTTCTCTTTTCATTAATGTTTGAGAAATCAAACTCTTGTGTCTTAATCTGTTTGTCTGTGAAAAGTGCTTTTAAATGTTAGATCTTGCAAAGAATGAGAAGAGAACCCATAAGAAAAGGGTTAAACTCACAGGAGTCAGAAACTGGTTTGAGCGCTCAATCCATGAGCCTTGAGCGCTCAAACTGGTTTAGGAAGGTTGAGCGCTCAAGCCATCATCTTTGAGCGCTCAACCCTCATTCTGGGATTCAGATTATAAGTTGATCAAATTGAGCCTCATGTTCATAATTTCTGGAATTGTTGTACAGATTCTATAATTCCTTATTCCTTGTAAATATTTGTATTATTTTCCTTTGTTATTGTCATCATCACTCATGTAGATCATGCGCACAAGCATCCACCTTAAATTTGTATTTTATGCTTTCTCATTGATTATATGGTTCCCGTCCCCGATTCCCTGTTTACATGAATAAATCGAATTTCAAACATTTTTAAAATCCCACAAAACATTGAGTAGAGACCGGTTCACGGACCGGGCGAGAGGGGTGCCGTAAAACCCTTCCCCTCTCGTAACCAAACCCCCGAATCCGAGAAATCTTTGGTTTCACCATGACTAGTAAAATCTTTTTCAATGGGCAAGTGAGTCATCTTTTATCGGTTTCTCGGGTTCGGACCTAAAATCCGGGTGGCGACCCAAACAATCTTCAATCTTTTCAAACGCCGAAACAAAACCGTTTTCCAGTGGGCCGTCCACACCTCTATATCATCATAGCTACCAAACCAAAACCCATTGTCCCCCTGCCAGAAGATCTTGAGGTCCATTTTCTTTCATATGCCAGTACGATGCAAAGTCCAAGATGGAGTGACATAGTGGAGGAAGAAGAGTGGTCCATAAGCGATCAAGATTGGGAGGAATCCCGACAAGCATTGTTTGGTTCTTTGCTAATCTCTGGGGACTCGAGCCAATTCATCGTCCCCGAATTTCTTGATAAGCCCATCGTTAACATGCCGAAAAGTTCCCATGTCTGTCAGATTGATGTTTCCGAGCAGAACAAAGAAGAAAGGAATGCAAATCCCCTAGGAGAAATGTTGACTTCAGACAGACATCCAGCAGACAGTATTTCACCATTTGCACGTTTCAGAGGAGAGGGCTGTTTTGTTATAAAAGCCGCATTTGGAAACCAAGATTGGCTCCCACAAGCATACATCAGTGACGGATCTTTGCCTCAGCCGTCAGCACCATCCTCGCCGTCATCCAATATATCAGTACTAGTCACTGACCCTATGGCTACCATCTGGGATGAAGAAGCAGTAGTCGATATCCGAGTAAGCAATGACGAGGTATGGATTGTCAACAGGGCCATGCTGGACCCATCCTTTTGGCAAGACTCCGAAGTAGACAACCTCAAGACAAAAATGGAACCAGTAAAAATCGGGGAGCAAAGGGCCAGAAATGATCTGATGAATTTCTGGGCCGAGCATCAAGAAACACTGCAGAAAAGGGAAGCAATCAGGGCTGGAAAACGGAAGGTCAATGAAGAATACATGAATTTCTGGGGTGAAAATCAGGAGTTATGGGAAGAAACGGTCAATAGAATAACCAGAAGTGGTCGAATCTACCAGCCGGCCCATCTTCAAGGTAGGAATCCCTCCAATCATGCTGCGACAGAAGATTTCGTTTGGGATGATCCTATCCTCGAGGACACTGTCACTAACCATCCAGAAGTTATCATCCAACATAACTCGGCTGCTAGGCCACCACCAAGAATTCCCCGGTAACGAATGATCCGATTCAGAAACAACTCGAACGAACCCCCGCCTCAGTGTCTATTTGGGGATTACTCTCTTCATCTCGAGAGCACCGTCAAAAGCTAATTAAAGCTCTATCAAGCATGTAGGTGCCACCAGACACTCCTCCTGAAACGATGGTAGCTCTGCTTACACCAACCCGCGCGAAGCATGTTGTAGTTTCACTGAAAAGGATCTGCCTCCAGAAGGAGCTGGTCACAACAAGCCATTGCACATCACTCTGAAATGCATGGGAAAGTGGGTCCCGGTTGTGTTATTGGATAATGGATCTGCCTTGAATGTCTGTCCCCTGCGTACAGCTTATTGTTTGGGCTTTAAGAACAAGGATTTCCAGCCATCAAATCTTGGAGTGCGTGCTTATGACAATACTCGACGAGACGTGATTGGGACCATTCAATTGGGGATAATGATCAAAGATTTTGAGACAAGTGTTGAGTTTCATGTGCTCGACATTCCTTCATCATTCAACCTGTTGCTGGGCAAGCCATGGCTCCACCGATCAGACATTATGGATGTACCTTCTTCTCTACATCAAAAGGTTCAGCTCGGACTGGCCACAGGAACCTTGACCATCTATGGGGATTCAGGAATTCGCCCGCATATCCCTGACAATGCTCCCCTACTTGAGATTGCTCACGGAGATGAAGACATCACTCTTGGAGGATTTTCCTTTGATACTTCTGACGGTGTATTTACTATCAAGATGGACGAGGATTTTTCGATAAGATCAACGACCCTGGACGTGATGCTGAAAATGGAGTATTTGCCCGGTCTAGGGCTTGGTCGCAACAATCAAGGGGTAGCAGAGTTTCCTAAGTTTTTGACAAACAACCACCGTTTTGGTCTCGGTTATGAATTAACTGACAACAAATCTGGTCATGGCGGAAAAGTACAAGCTTGTGCCAGGAAAGGACCAATCCATTTCATAAAAGCTCCAGAGGCTAGCTATCAAGGGGACCCAGAGCCATTCTGGGACATGGAAACAAGAACCAAGCTGCCAGGGTTTGAAATCTTTGCTGACAACACCTGGGATAGTGATAATGAAGCAGAAAAATTGGAGGAGCCGGTCAGGATGCTCCATGTTGATTGGATCAAGGTTCTTGACTTAGGGAATCTTTTATCGCTGTTTGGGGAAGAAAGTCCACTAGGTATGAGGGGGGACGAGCCTGCTGCAACGCTTGTTGGTTTAAAGCCTGTTGAGGATATGGAGCTGATGATGCTGGGACAGGAAGCTCTGAAGGATGTTACCACATTCATTGTGGATGCCAATGGAACTTATAAAAATTGCACTTTTGTAGCGAGAATCATTTAGACTGGAACTGATTTTGAATCTGAGTCTAAGTCTAGCACTGCATCTAGCATTGAGTCTGGTTTTGAGTCGGAGCATGAGTCTGTTGTCACTCCACATCATTACCTTTCCTTTGAGTTTGAGTCCACTCTCATGTATCATGCCCCTGGGGCCCCCTCCTTCGAAATAAATGAAATCAACTTTGCTTATCTTGCTGCGTCCGAAATAAATTGTGTCGACCCCGATGATGAGGGGATCGAGTTTGAGGAAGAAATTCCAAAAGAGCTCCGATCTCTAATCGAAAGGGAAGTGAAAGGCATGTTCATCCTATAAAAGAAGAAGTTGTTTCTATAAATTTGAGAGATGAGATTAATACGCACATAGTTCAAATCGGCTCCGGACTGTCTCCAGAAGAATTTAAAACTCACTCGAATCTCCTAAAAGAATTCGAAGATGTTTTTGCATGGTCACACGCAGATATGCCCGGCATTGATCCTGAGATAGTGGAGCATCGAATTCCTTTGTACCCCGACGCAAAGCCTGTCAAGCAAAAACTGAGGAAGATGAGGCCAGATTGGGTGTTGGAAATCAAGAAGGAAGTTCAAAGGCAGATAGACGCGGGGTTTCTAATAGTCACTGAGTACCCTCAATGGGTCGCAAATATTGTGCCTGTTCCTAAAAAGAATGGGAAGATCAGGATCTGTGTAGACTTCAGGGATCTGAACAAAGCAAGCCCGGAAGATGATTTTCCTCTGCCACACATGGATGTCTTGGTAGATAACACTGCGGGGCACGCACTGGTGTCATTCATTGATGGATTTTCAGGTTATAATCAAATTCTCATGGCTCCTGAAGATCGTGAGAAAACCACTTTCACCACGGAGTGGGGCACCTACTACTACATGGTTATGCAGTTCGGACTGAAAAATGCGGGATCTACTTATCAGAGGGCTGCCACGACATTGTTGCATGACATGATCCACAAGGAGGTAGAAGTGTATGTGGATGACATGATTGTCAAAACCAAGGAAAGAGAAGGGCATCTGCCCGCCCTCAGGAAATTCTTCGAAAGAATCTGCAAGTACAGGTTGCGCCTCAATCCCGAGAAATGCACATTTGGGGTCACGGCGGGAAAAATGATCGGATTCATGATCACCACACGAGGAATCGAAGTGGATCCATTGAAAATCAAAGCCATCCTGGAAATGGAGCCACCTCGAACAAAGAAGGAAATACGGAGCTTCCTTGGAAAGATCCAGTTTATCAGCAGGTTCATCGCCAAGTTAACCTCCACCTGCGAGCCAATGTTTCGCCTACTCAAGAAAGGTGTGTCATTCAAGTGGGACGATAAGTGCCAACAAGCTTTCTAAACCATCAAGAAGTACCTCCAGAATCCCCGGTATTGATGCCACCCATACCAGGGCAGCCTCTCATTTTGTACTTGTCTATCACGTCTTCAGCTATGGGATGCATGTTAGCGCAAGAAGGAGAAGGAGAGAGCGAAAAAGCTATTTACTTCATCAGCAAGAAAATGATGGGGTGTGAGGAGCGATATACGTCAGTAGAAAAAGTCTATTGGGCATTAATCTGGGCTTCCAAGAAGTTGAGGCACTACATATTAGCTTACTCCGTGAAGCTGATCTCTCGAATGGATCCACTCAAATATCTGTTCGAAAAGCCAGCACTGACAGGCAAGCTGGCACGATGGTTGCTAATGCTGGCAGAATTCGATATCAAGTACGTCACTCGGAAGTCAGTAAAGGGGAAAACAGTTGCAGAGTTCCTAGCAGACCATCCTGTGGAAGGGCCGGAGGATGTAGAGTTCGAATTCCCTAACGAGAATGTAATGACAACAACCAACGACGTCTGGATGATGTATTTTGACGGAGCCGCTAATCAGAAAGGATTCGAAATCGGAGTATTGCTGGTCTCACCAGAAAGGTCACACATCCCTCTTGCTTTCAAGTTAAATTTCGAAGTCACTAACAACCAATCAGAATATGAAGCATGCATAGTAGGAATGGAAGCTGCCTTGGAAATCGGAGTTAAGAGACTGGAGGTAGTCGGAGATTCCAATTTGGTGGTGTCACAAGCCAACGGAGATTGGAAAGTGAAAGAAGACAAGCTCAAACCCTACCACCAAGATCTCGAAGATCTAATTCCACGATTTCAGATGGTCACATTCACTCATGTTCCGAGATTGAAGAACAGATTTGCAGACGCTTTGGCAACTTTAGCCTCAATGGTAGAGATACCAGATGGAGTTAAACTCAGACCAATCACAATTGAGCAAAGGGACAAACCTGTTTTTGAATATGTCATGGTTGTCAATGAACCTGACGATGGTCTGCCATGGTATCACGACATTTGGAACTTTGTCGAGAAAAGAGAGTATCCGGCAGGAACTGAAAAGAAGGATCAGATTGCTCTTCGGAGACTGGCCTCTCAGTACATCATTTGCGGAGGAAAGCTATACCGGCGGTCGCATTGTGGGATGCATAAGTTGTGTGTGCATGGTACGGAAGCCACCATGACCATGGAAGAAATTCACGAAGGAGTCTGCGGTCCTCACATGAATGGGATAATGCTTGCAAAGAAGATTTTCCGTCAGGGATATTATTGGTCAACCATGGAAACTGAGTGCGTCCAGTACATGAGACAGTGTCACAAGTGCCAAATTCACGCCAATCTCATGCATGTACCACCGTCAGAATTATACTCCATGACTTCACCTTGGCCTTTCTCTACCTGGGGCATTGATGTCATTGGCAGAATTACACCAGCCGCGTCTAACGGGCACAAGTTCATCTTGGTAGCAATCGATTATTTTACCAAATGGGTCGAAGCCGCTTCATATGCAACTTTGACAGCAGTTCAAGTCTCCCACTTCATCAAATAGAACACCATCTATAGATATGGTGTCCCTCAGGCTTTTGTGTCAGACAACGGGGGTGCATATCAAGGGTAGAGCCGCAGAAACTCTCGAAGATTTCGGAATTCAGGTTCATAAGTCAACTGTTTATCGGCCACAAACCAATGGAGCCGTTGAAGCCGCAAACAAAACCCTCAAGACGATACTGGAAAAGACTACTCAGTCCACGAGGGATTGGCACGAACAACTGACGTTAGCATTATGGGGATACAGGACATCCATTCGTACTCCGACAGGGGCAACACCTTATTCTTTGGTATATGGCATGGAAGCCGTCCTCCCAATCGAGCTCGAGGTACCATCTCTGAGGGTCATGGTTGAATCAGAGATCAGCGAAGCGGAATGGCAAAGCTCGAGATTCGAGGAGCTTATGTTGTTTGACGAAAGGCGGCTCAAAGCTCTATATCATGTTAAGGGTTATCAACGCAGAATTGCACGGGCATTCAACAAGAAAGTGAAATCCAGAGACTTGCAAGAAGGTGACATGGTTTTAAAGGAGATCCGAGCTCCAGTCTTTGATCCTCGTTGGAAGTTTCGACCAAAATGGGCAGGTCCGTACATCATCAAGAAGATCTTGTCCGGAGGCGCAACACAACTCATTGATCTCGACGGCAACGAATTCTCCACTTTGGTTAACATGGATCAGCTCAGGAGATATTACCCCTGAGAGAAGCTCGCTGGACTGAAAAACCGCAAGGGCGGGCAGTGCCAGGCAAAATTTAGAGCAAGCATGCTAAGTCGAAAACCCACATTGGGCTATTTAGGCAAAAGTTAAGGCGAATCAATCAAACGAGCTCGCTAGACCGAAAACCCGAAAGGGCGGTACTAGGCAAAATTTAGAGCACAAAAGGAAAGCGTCAATACTCGAGTGAACCCTAGCCAAATTTGTACTTTCGAACTACGTCATGACCTAATTCCTGTAAAAGGGATACGTAGGCATCCTCACCTTGAGGACCGGTCGCCATCTTTCGAAATATCTCTTTGAGTTGATTTTTAGCCATCACGCACAAGTCAAAATGCAACTCTCATAATTCATCTTTATTCAAATAAACTTCTTGGATTACATGGCTGAGCATGAAACTTTCAAAATACAAAGCAAACAACAGAGCATGACCTCACACAAAGCATCTCGTGGGTCTAAGAAATTTATTTCAGGCACATTAAGATTGAGTTCAAAAGTCAACTTTGGCTTCCATGTTCTTTTGTTTCTATGTCTCTCATCAACCACCTCACATAACGCTCTGAAAGATTGACACTCAGATACTGCTCTCTTGGAATGGTCACACGCTCTCTCCAAATGTTCTGATAAGCTCTGAAAGTAGCAAAGTTGTTGTTCTGCATGACAAAGTTCTCTGACGGCGGGATTGTCTGACGAACACCAAGCTGACGGAGAATGCGGTTTGGAATGTAAAAAGTCCAGCAAGATAGACCAGCCAGAATCACCCGCTGACGCCCCATATTGCTCACAGTCATAACAGGATTGTCAAACCAAGCCAAACGCCAAGCAATTACCTCTTCTGTAAGCCGGGAAAGCACTCTGAACCAGCCATGCACATAATAAAAAACTTCCAGAAAGTCCCTTTGAATGAATCCCTGCGTTTCATGAATCCGCCGTCGTGGCACGGGTTCCAACAAATTGGCCTTATCACATAGCCATATATGTATCAGAGAGAAAACAAGTAAGAAACTGTAGACATCCCAAACCTGAGTGTTGAGGTAAAACGAGAATGTGGGAAAAACCGGAAAAAGGAGAGCTGAGTGAGAAACCTACCTGTAGGAGCAAAACACTACCTTCAAAGACATTGGTATCCCCGGCATGAACTCTATCCAAACCCATCAAAGTCTCTGCCAAAACCATCGGGGCCACATCTTTGCATTCTTCAATTTGCATGGCCACGCCAACTAATGATGAACTCGCTTGCCCATTAGACCGGACAAACAAGAAAGCAGCAAGCAAGCAAAGGCACAGTGCAAAACCTTCCGAGCAAAATTGAGCTATGATCCGCGGAATGTTGATAGTACCTCCCTGGAGCATGGACTTCGCTGCTTTATTACTTATCCCGAGCTTGGCCGATAGCGCATTGGCAAAGTTTACCCCGTGCAGAGGTATGACCGGTGTCTCCAGGTTAAACCCACCAAGATAGGCATGAAACTCCTCCACAGTGGGGCACAACTCGTGAAAGACGAAACGGAACACGTGTACCTTCGGGTCCCAGAATCAAACCGCAGCATGCAAGAGCTCAGGGCAAATTGTTACGTCTCGGATACGGCGCAACGCAGTCATCCGGTGACCCTGAAAGTTGAGCCATCCAATGCCGTCAAGGTTATCAAGCCAAGGCCGAACCAAAGCCGAGAAACTCATGGTTGAGTTAGGATGTAAATGAAGGAGAGACTTTTTGTTTCTTAGAGACTTTTTGGGGCTATGAAAGAGGCCATTTATGGTATGCGCGGATAAGAAAGATTTTTGGGATTGGACGCCTCGAAAAACGTGCCAACATTGAAGAGTGTGGAAATCATCTCAAAAGTTTGAAAGGACTCCGGGAGAGGCAAGGTTGAGTAATTTTGACGCTACAAAACACTCAGATAACAACAAGAAAGCATGCAAAAGTCCAGAGGTCTGCAACAAAACTCAAAGTCTTGGCATTTTCAGAAGTGAACCGTGCGGCTCACTTGGTTTGGCCGTACGGCCTATCTCAGTTAGCCGTGCGGCTAACTTTGTGGTGTTCATGACCAAATTTTGGCTCGAGCCTCCAGAAGTTGTTTCGGGCATATTTTGGCCACTTTTTCTGTTCATACAAGTTATAATGGATATTTTTAAGCTATGGGGAAAATTGGTTTGAATTTTGGACCACGTTTGCATAAGCGGGTACTCCGAGAGCTCAGATACGCCGAAAACAGGAGGCTAAAACATGTCACGTCACTTTTCTGGCATCAACGGCTCCAGCAAGCCATGCCAAACATTCACGAGGATACTGTGAAGCTATTTGGTGGATTTTACGGAGAAAGTCAAGGTCCCGGGATGCCCAAGCCCGAAATCGCCCGAACGAGGGACGCCGGCGGGTCGAAACGTGTCCGAGTGTCAATATCCTTATTCCCTTCATTCGAGCAAGACGCGACATGCATTTGTGACTTGTTAAGAAGTGTCATTTGGAAAACGTCGTGTGAATTCAATATTTCGGGCACAATGGGCCACATTATGCCTACAACGCTCAAGTTTTCTTGTAAAGTTTCGAGTTTGTTAAGTCAGTTTGTATATACATGTTCCATCACTCCCATTTCAATCCAAAGTTACATGTTTTCATTTCCCCAGGGGCATATATATCGCATATTATCAACATTCAGTCATTCACAAAGCAATCATGTGCAAAACTCAGCTTTTCTTTCAAAATGCGCCAGTGTGAATCATTTAAAGCATAACAAATATGTGCAATCTATATAAAAACTAAACGACATCCATGTCATGAGCATAAATGTACGTCTATCCGGGGAAAACTGGCCCAGCATCAAAAGCTACCGCGGCTCGCAGGCCGTATCCATAAAAAAGGAAAAAAAGTGGGGCAAACAGGCGCCCAAATCAAAACTGAGCACGCAGGCTCATCCTAAAAACCACTACGTCGCCTCTTTGTGTGCTGGCGACGGCCCAGTGTCAGAAGTGGATCCTCCTCAGGTGTGTCCTCGATGCTGCTACCACCACTGCTCTCTACATCTTCCTCCCGGGGAAGCCACTGCTCTCTGCGAGCCGAACTCTCAGGGACACACTCTCTCTCAACAGAGGAGCGCAACACTCTACTAGACGCAGGAATCACCAGCGGGACTGTAGACGGACCTCCACCGGTGTTCTTCATCAAAGGCCTCCTACGAGGCGGTACAGAGGGAAGTACGTCTTGCGCAGAGAAAGAAAATCCGTTGGTAAAGCAGTCAAAACATTCAAATTTTAAAGAGAAAAGCACAATGGATACCTGATCCGTCTCACTGACGGGAAAAGCTCTACGGGTACTTCGAGACCTACGACGTCCACCTGACTCACTGCCTCCAGTCCCGCGGTCATTGCTAGTACCACGACCGCTACTGCTACCTCCAGCACTCCGGCCTCCTGCACCGCGACTACCTCCAGTACCTCAGCCGCCTCCCCGGCTAGCTCTGCCGCCGCGTCCACCACCAACTCCGTCATCCCCGTCATTGTCATCTCCACTAGCAATGGGCACAATGCCCGACTTTACTCTCGGGTGCACCTTTGGAGTCCCGCCAATTGTGAGACTGCGAACCAAAGCCTCCAAGTCTCGCACCAGCTGAACAGCGGATGCAGCCCATTCCGCCGGAATCTGCAAACAGGATCAAAAACATTAGCAGGTAACATGAATAAATGCTTGAATAAAACATGAAGTCTAACCATTTCTTGTTTTCAAAATTTCAAGTTTCCTCTGTCGCTGTAAGAGTAACTGGTGGAGTGACCTCAGGAACCACCACATACCCCATACTCCCATTCGGCAACATCACATCAATCTCTCTCCTCAGAACAGGCAACACTGGACCCTCCACAGGTGCAGGGGCGGCCAGACGGTTCTCCATATCCAGATTATAAGCCAGATTGCTCACCACATAACCGTCATAGTCCTCGGAGGGGCTGAAAACCAACTCTGTGTCCAGTACTATGAACGCCTCCACCTCAGCCAAAGTGTACTCCCGCGTCCTCTGAACAAAGGCGGAAGAGGACCCGACACTCTAAAGTGGTCTCTGCCCAGGGACTGGCATGCCACTCTCTCACCCAAGTACCACTGCCATCCATATGGAGACTCCAACAACACGCGCCCTCGCGTCACCGCACTGCTCCGAGTCAAGGAAGGAGCACTCAACCTGCCCCACACATCCCAGTTCACCTGCAGGGATTCATGAGTTACTTTCAAGTCAACAATGGAATCAAAGTGTTCGAAAAAGAATTCATAAAGTTCGGTGTCATACCGTCTCACCCCTGGACTGATCCAAGAAAACACGAAAGAATCTCAGCTGCCCCTTCTTCCCACCTTTCCCGACATACTCCTTGGCCCACTTCACCACCCGCGGAAGCACTCGTTTGTTTGTATGAGAGTTCTCTGGAGCTGGCACTCCAAACACCTCATAAGCCCATACCTGCATTTTTCGAGGGACCCATCAATAACAGTAACAAAAGGCAACAATGCATGAAGAATTTAAAGCAGAAAGAATGACTTGACATACCTCCAAGACCCTCCAGTAACCTCCTAGAGTGTTCGCCGCTCCGCGAACCATCGAGCCAAGGAAACAGTAAAGGGTGCCCAAAGCAGCGCCACCCCAGTCAAACCGGCCAGCCGTCCTCAAATCTGCCAAAGCAGGTAACCAACTCAGGTGCACCGAATTCTGCCTATTCGGAAATAGCGCAGTGCCAAACAAGAACAGCAAGTAGGCTCTCGCCATCTGTGCAGCCTCAGCTGGATACCCCGGCTCGTGGTCCCATATCGCGGGCAAGTGATCGCATCTCACCATCGCCTCATCTCCAACCTCTCTCCCCAGAAAGTGGCGCACTGCCGCTCGATCCAAGTACAAACCAGAGTCGAAAGGTATCGGCTCACCGCCAACTCTCAACCCTGTAGTCGCTGCAAAGTCCAAAGGGGTAATCGTCATCTCCCCGAACCGAAAGTGAAAGCTATTGGTGGTGTCCCACCAATGCTCCATCAAAGCCCTCAACAACTTTCGATCCGCCCTAGTAGGCAGCAAAGTGTTGATAAAAACGGTGAAGCCAGCTGCATCCACCAACTCCCTCACACTCGGGGGTAATCTCCTATACTGTGCCAAGCAATCAGATGGCCCGCCATACCCAAGAAGAGAACGATCCACCTGTTTCAAGAACATTGCACAAATTCATTCAGTAAAGCAGCAAAGGATATGCAATAATGAAAGTAGTTCAAGAGGAAAGTATGAATAAGCAGTACGTACCAGGGGTCTGTTTGAAATATGCGTCGACGGATCGCGCAAGATCAGAAACTCAGGGTAAAGCGGCAACTGTGGCTCGTACACCTCGCACCCCACCGGTATAAAGAAGTGAACCGGAGGATCGTAAGTCTCTGGGACAAAGGGTTGTCTGCTCCTCAAAGCCAGCTGAACCTCCTCAACTATGGTCACACGGACCACCTCCTCTGTCTGCACCTCTGCCTGCTCAGGCTCACCAACCGGTGGGGTCTCACTCATTAGGACCTCGCCCAACTGAGGGAACTGCTGCAAGTTCCGGGCCAAAGTCTCGTCGGTAACCCCCTCTAAGGTGTCTCCTAAAGTAGCTCCCAGAGCTCGTGAAGAACCAATCCGCGAAGGAAACAAGACCGGGTCAGAAGGCTCATCGCCTCCAGTATCAGCACTCTCCTCTGCAGCCCTACCCATACCAAGTACCTGAGTCAAACTCCTGAAAACACGAGCAACAGGTACAACAGGGGCCGCCCCCTCAGCCTGTACTCTCTCAGTCTCTACTCTCTCCGCCCCCTCGGCCTGTACTCTCTCAGTCTCTACTCTCTCCACCCCCTCGGCCTGCACTCTCTCAGTCTCTACTCTCTCCACCCCCTCAATCTGTGCTCCCTCGGCACGTGCCTCCTCCACCTGTCCTCCCTCACTGTTGACACCTCCACTAAAAAACATCTCATCACCCATCTCCTCATCACTACTACCCCCCATCTCCCCGAGATCCTCCATAAACACGTCCCCAGGCCGCCTAATGGTGATCGGAATTCTAACAGAAGTATCATCACCGCTAACCGGGTACTCTCTCACTAAAACAGCGCTCGCAATATTAGGAAAAATTGCATCACCACCACCTACACCCTCCTCAGCAGCCCTCGGGTCAATTAGAACATCCACACCACCAACATTCATTTCAATCTCAGGCAAAGGAACATTTATATCAAGATCAATATGCATCGAACTACTAGAAGTGGTAACGGTACTTACCGGAATGTTGGTACTCTCCATGGTCGCCCAGACATCACCCATTGCCTCAATCGGCACCAAACCATCACCAACCGGCACCAAACCATCACCAATCGGCACCGAACCATCACCATCGACCGTACGGTCATCTGCATGAACCGCACAGGATACCTCTGTCCCAGACCCAGCCGTGCGAGACCCCTCTTCATCCATTTGAACCGCACGGGGCATCCCCATTCCAGATCCGGCCGCGCGGTCCCCTTTATCACTCATTTTGGTTTCTCTTAAACCGACTTCCTTTGACTCCGGCAAGGACGAATCAGCCACGATGACTTGGGCCGGCACCTCTTCCTCCGTAACAACCGTCGGCGGCTGACCGACATCGGGAACAGAAGGTGGGTCTTGCTATCACCGGAATCGGCCATAACCGACTGGAAGTCCTTGCTCTCAACGAGATCACAAACGGGATTCACAAAGAAGGGGGTAACCGGTCGAAGAAGAAGAAGAATGCTACTCTCTCGAAACAGCCTCTGAGAGTTTCGAACAAAATGAGACAAAACCAAAGAACCCAACGGTTTCTTTTATTATTTGCAAAACCGCTCAAGTCAGCCGTGCGGTTCGCCAATCTACGCCGTGCGGTTTAGAAGTGTGAGCCGTACGGTTCTTCTATCTCTGATTTCTCCGCCGCACGACACCTCTCAGGTACATTTCCGTAAACCGTGCGGTTAAGCCTTCTTCAATCCCATATTTTAAAATCACACACTGCACCCCCGTGTCTCGTGATTTTCAAACAAAGCCCTCAATGGCATCGATTACATTTTCCAAAAACATTTTAAGCCCTCAATGGCATTACAAAATTACATTACAAGCCCTCAATGGCACTGTTCAAATTTTCAAAATTACATTATAAGCCCTCAATGGCACTTTCCAAAATTCCAAATTACATTTTTAGCCCTCAATGGCATCGATTACATTTTCCAAAAACATTATAAGCCCTCAATGGCATTTTCAAAATTTTCAAAATTACATTATAAGCCATCAATGGCACTGTTCAAATTTTCAAAATTACATTATAAGCCCTCAATGGCACTTTCCAAAATTCCAAATTACATTTTTAGCCCTCAATGGCATCGATTACATTTTCCAAAAACATTTTAAGCCCTCAATGGCATTTTCAAAAATTTCAAAATTACATTTTAAGCCCTCAATGGCATTTTCAAAATTTTCAGAATTACATTTTTTAGCCCTCAATGGCACTGTTCAAATTTTCGAAATTACATTTTTTAGCCCTCAATGGCACTATTCAAATTTTCAAAATTACATTATAAGCCCTCAATGGCACTTTCCAAAATTCCAAATTACATTTTTAGCCCTCAATGGCACTTTCCAAAATTCCAAATTACATTTTTTAGCCCTCAATGGCACTTTCCAAATTTCCAAATTACATTCTAAGTCCTCAATGGCACTTTCCAAAATTCCAAATTACATTTTTAGCCCTCAATGGCACTTTCCAAAATTCCAAATTACATTTTTAGCCCTCAATGGCACTTTCCAAAATTCCAAATTACATTTTCAGCCCTCTACGGCACCTTTCAATTGTTCAAAAATCATTTTGTCCTCGATGACATCAGTCAAAAGTTCGCTCCTCAGCATTCATTAAATTTCAGAGCCCCCTGTGGCATTAAAATATTTTCCAAGACATTTGTTATGTAAGTCCCTCTGAGGCATTAAAGCACTTTTATAGCCCCGAACTACGATTGGTCTGATCCCTACAAACAGGGTACGTAGGAAGCTCAGTGCTCGACCATATTTTGTTTATCTGTTTTCTCGCACTAGGGAAAGCAAAATTGGGACGTCTATATCTTTGACGCAACTTGCATCACAGAATGATGATCAAGTCTCGTCAAAGAGGGGCAACTGTAGACACCCCAATTTTAATCCCTGTGTATCCCCAATGGTGAAAGAGATACTCAGCAGTGCCTTGAACAACCGTTGTGGACTTCAGAATTTTTGGACAAAAAAACCCCTAGCCGTACGGCTTACTATTCTAGCCATGCGGTTCATATTCCTCTAACTTAACCGCGCGGTTTACCCAATGTAACCGTACGGTCAACCAGTGTAGCCGTACGGCTATGTGTCAGAAATATTTGACATTCTGACAGCAGAAGCATCTCATCATTTCGGAACGATTTCGTACGCGATTTTATTCCTTTTCTCCGTCTATAAATTGCCTCCATCCCCTCCTTCTTCCAGACACAGTAACATCACCCTTCCGGCAACACGCCGACAAATTTTCCGGCAAACATCTCGGCCAAGAACTCACGCAAATCCTCCTCCAATAAAAGATACAAACCGTACACCCTCGTCTTTCCCTTTATTCGTAAAGCTCCGATAATTTCTTGCACATACCAAGCATCTCTCCCAAGTTTCGCATCCAAGAATTTCCGAAGTTTCTAAGCTAATCAAAGTTCTTGCAAAAGGTACAACTACGTTTCGTAAAGTCAGGTTCGAAACCTCGGCTTTTTGAGGGGATCCTCCCGGGTCGAGGATGACTATAATAGTCATCTCTAGGCTCGGGTAATCAAATTTTCCATAAAAATCAGATTTTACAAGCAAAAACTAGTTTCTGTTTGAAAAACAAATTTTTGAAAATTCTTTCAAAAAGGTAACCGTATGATTAACCTAAGGGAGCCGTACAGCCAACATAGGTTAGTCGTACGGCTAACCTTTGTAGCACAAAAACTTCCCTTGTTTTCCTCTGTTCGTACTCTGTTTCTCTGGTTTTCTGAAAATTAGTTATTACACTTTCACCCCTTTGACTCTTTAATTATTATTATTAAGTCCTTTCATTTAATTTTATTTCCGTTATGGTTTTATTTGTTTATTCGTCAAAGTTTTCGATAAAGCGTTTTCTAAAATCCCACAAAATTTAGTAGAGACCGGGAATTTCCCGGGCGAGCGGGGTGCTTTTCAATAAAATCTTCCCCATTCATAACCTGGCTTCCGAATCCAAGAATCCTTTTCGCAGATCAAATCCTTTTCCAAAAACGGCATAAGAGTCATTTACTTTTCGAAACGGTTTCTCGGGTACCCAAAATCATTTTCTAAAATAAATCCCAGGTGGCGACTCACATTTTTCTTTTTCACTTTCCAAACACAAAAGGCATCGAGCCGCGTGGCGCCGTCCACAGTACCCATTCGGTACCCAAAATTTTTTCCAATTCTACAACTTGGAGCACTCAAACTTTAAATTTTTACCAATAAAGCGAGATATAATATGTAAGCTCCAAAAAACCACACTCTCTTTTGGTTGGCAATTCCATTTGACAAATCACACATTTACTTGTATCCCATTAATTATTGAGTTGTAATTTTTTTTTCTTATTCTTTTTAAGTTAGTGAGTTTGTATATGAATAGAGTGAAATGAGTCATTTTCTTGTAATTCAAGAGTTAGTAGATCAATCGGTTTTAGCTAGGATCAATCGGGTTCACAAAGGGAACAATCAGAGTGGTTAGAGCAATGGATAGATCAATCGGTTTTTCAATCGGACAGCTCTGTTGTGAAAAGAAAATCGGTTTACCAATGGACCGATCAGTTTATGAATGCGCTCAATGGGAACTGTGCAAAAATAAAAGAACGTCTATCGTCATTCTAGGGTTAAGACAAGGAGCCAAGAAATATCAGTGATTTTGTTTTGAACCCAGTAAAAACCCTAGAGTGTTGAGTTTGAATCTCAATGCAAAAACAAGATTCATGGGTCTTTGATTTCATTCATAAGCTCTTTCATTCATAAGCTCTGAGAGGTTTCAAAATCATCCAACTATCAACATTGAGTTCTTCCGGTGGATTTGTGGAAGAAGTTTTTTTTGGAAGACTTGAGGATTCAAGGTGTGCAACAATCAAACACTTGGTGCGATGGACGAGGAGTTGGTGTTTACCCCATATTTCGACTAAACCTTTTTTATCTATAAGGTTAACACGAGGCAACCAGTAAATAAAAGGCATCTGTTTAACACATGGCATCCAGAAAACAAAAGGCATGTGTTAGAATATTTGGATCAAGACAATGGCAGTTATTTATTTGGATCAAGACAAGGGCAGTTATGGCTCGAATGAAAGTCATATTCAAACAACTAGTTCCTTGCTTTAAGGAGGAAACCGCCTGGTTCAAAATCAAGAGGGAAATCATTCGAAGTTCAAATTCAAAAAGAAGAAGAGAAGCCTATAAATACCAGTTGTCTACAACAATTTGAAGCCCGATCAACCGCCTAAAGGCTTTTCATTTATCAATTTTTACTTTCTTTTACTTTACATCATTTTCTAAGAGTAGAAGT
Organism: Vaccinium myrtillus; assembly: GCA_016920895.1. Taxonomy (NCBI): domain Eukaryota; kingdom Viridiplantae; phylum Streptophyta; class Magnoliopsida; order Ericales; family Ericaceae; genus Vaccinium; species Vaccinium myrtillus. The sequence continues at coordinate 14,928,237 of CM029280.1, read as the reverse complement.
AATGTAAAATCCTTATCGATGGTAACCTCGAGTTCTTTCGATTGTACCACTTTGAGGTTTAATAAAGTTCTACTTTTCTAGTCATCAATCACCTGTTTGCTTCCAAAGAAGTCCTAGTTCTTATTGATAAGAGCTGATTTAATTTGGTAAACAATTTTTGGTGCTAGGAGGGCTACATTACTATTTTGGAAGTAATGACTCCGAAAAAAAGATATGAAAGACAATAAAGTGAACCATGAATCCTTACTAGGAGGATGGCACTGCAGTGCATCCTGATAAAATGATTCTAACAAAATGGCTATGACAAAATTTAACAAGACAATTGGTCCAAGCATTGGCCAATCCCTAGAATGAATCAACACAAGAACTGACTACCCTACTGAAAAGGGTAATGACATCATAACAACAACCATCAGAGAATGATGTTAATCCAACAAATGATTTTCCTCAGGATCGGTAGGGTTTGGATACAATAGAAATACCTGGGGCAGCAGCCTCAACAGGTATATACTAACCCTACTTTTGATACTGTTTTTACTAGGTCAAATCGTGTTCCTTTGGTTGGGAACCAATCAAACTGGAAGAAATACACCAGTAAGACAGACCAGTTTTTACCAACCCTTTCCAAATCCAACATTTGGAAATCTAGGGATTGGGATCGCTGCTAATATACCAAATTATAATGGTATAGGCCAGAATCAATATGTGCCAAATTATAATGGTATTGGACATAACCAACAGATTCCAAATTTAAATGGTATATGTCATATTATTACACACCAAATGTAAATGGTATTGGGCAAAATCAAAGTGTGCCTCCTTTGGCACAATATGCTCAAAATAGAACTTTATTAAATGGTATTGGGCAAAATCAAGGTGTGCTTCCTTTGGCACAACAAGATCCTTTGAGAGAACCAATAATGATCAGTAGGTCCCAAATTACGGAACTAATGCAGGAAATGTATGGGCGAAGACTTAAGAGATTGGAAAAACCTATGTTTAAAAAATCATATCTGTTTGGGTTGACAATGTACCCTTACCAAGAGGGTATAAAATCCCTGAATTATCTCTCTTTAATGGAGAAGAAAATCAGTCTACTATTATTTTTCCTACAAATAGGTGAAGTTTCAAATGATGAAGTGTTTAAGTTAAAATTGTTTCCACATTTTTTAACAAGGACTGTCTTTGCATGGTTCATAAGTCTGCCTGTCAATTCAATACACATTTGGCAAAACATGGAGGAACAATTTCATGCCCAATTCTTTAGGCATGAACTAGAAGTTTCTGTTGCGGATTTGACTAAGTTAGAACAAAAGCCACGGAAATTGCAGACCAATTCTTAACTAGGTTCAAAAAGTTAAGAAATTTGTGTAACTTTTATATTCCAGAAACTGAGATAGTAAAATTAGCACAAAATGGCCTAGAACATAAATTCAAGAGGCATTTCAATGGAGTTGAGTTTAAAGACTTGTTTGACTTATCGAACAGGCTTCGAACTCTGAAGCCATCTTAAGAGAGGGAGAACAACTTAAAAACTCATCACTTGGAACATATTACCCTGATGTAGAAGGTGATATCGAAATTGATGTAGCACAAGTAATTGAAAAAACACCAATTGTTTGTGATACTCTTACCAAGTTTGAGAAACCTATGAGTATGCCCTCATCACAACCAAGCAATAAGAATAACCAAGCCAATTATAAAGTATTCCTTCGATTTGGCAAAGGCAGACCAGTTATTTGATGAACTACTAAAATAAAAATTCTTAACTTCAAGTAAGGGTCATGTCATTTCTACAAAAAAGGAAAGGAATGGAAAAGAGTATTGCAAATGGCACAATTCATTTCGACATAGCACTAACAATTGTGCTACTTTTTGAAATTGTGTGTAGGACCTAATTCAGAAAGGAATGCTGCAATATGCAAAAGGTCATCCGAATGTGATGGGAATAGACATTGATCCATTACCACATGTTGACGTCAATATGGTCACAACCAATGTCGAGCAGGACTAAAAGGCTATCATCTAAAGTTGAGAGAATGAAACAAAAATAAGAATGTATGGAAGTTGATGAAGAGCCTTATGCTAAAAGGCCAGAAAGTTATAAATTCCTTAAGTGTGATAAGAAAATCAAGGCTGGAGAGAAAATGACAGCAGATAAGGAACAAAAGAGTGGTTTTTCAAATGCTGGGTTGAGGTTCAACACAATGGGAGGAAATGACCTCCAGATTTACAATGGACTAAAGTTAATTTATGAAGGAAATTAAATGATATTGCAACCTAGAGGGGGGTGAATAGGTTGAACTCCTAGTTTAATCCTTTTTTTGCAAAAGCTTCAAATGAATACGTTAGTAATAAACAAATTAAGAGCAGAATAAGGAAATGGAGACGAAGGATTTTTATATTGGTTCAACAAAATGCTTAATCCACTCTTCAATGAGGTTCCCGTGAACACTCACTAGTATCCACTATGTTCAGTACTTACTCCGATGTTGGTTTTCACAGAAGCCAACACTTCTTTTACAACAAACAAATTTCTTCACTCAAAGCTCTCCCTTTGGTACACTTAGACCAAACTTCAAAACTGATACACGCAGACCAGTTAACTCACAAATCACAGAGACACCAAACCTAACTGAAACACAGTGGATATGGTTCTCTCTCACACAAGGTAGGATAAGTGTTGTGGTGAAATACAAGTGTGGCTCACAACCTCAGAGACTAAACCAAGATTCAACAATGAAGGCTTTTTCTCTCTCGAGGAGTCTTAAACAAACTCTACAATGAAAATTATCGGACTACTACGTTTTACGGGCTCTGAAGAATTTTTCCTTTGCTTGTAAGACTTGGTGAGAGATTGGTGGTTTCTTCTGAGTTGAAGCTTCTATATAAAAAAAACCCAAGGTAAAACTCCAAAGTCTTCCAATGGCAGTTCCAACGGATATCTCATTTACTCCTTTGTTTATGGCCATTCCAACGGATATCTCATTTACTCCTTTATTTCTTCTTTACGGTACAAAATCAGAATAGAGATTTCATCATAATGGCTCCAACATATAAAGTCAAATATGCCAACACAAAATCTGAACGCATCGCTGAGTTTATAATAACTGCAAGTCTTCTTTTTAGATTTACAAAATCTCACCACACGGCTATTAAATAAGCCTGCAAAATTCAAATTAAAGGAATCAAAAAATATATGCAAGAGAGAAAATATATTTTGCATAAATTAATTGAAGAAATTCCCAAGGATATAGCATGGTCCCATAAATCAATCTAGAGAGAGAAGGAACAACAGAGTGCTCTGTTTTGAAGCAGAGCCTTAAATCCCCGTGAATCACTGGTTACACAGCTATGTATGACTTAGGTGTTACACATGAGTGTATCACATGAGTGATGACATGGGTGTGTGACTTAGTGTATCACACATGTGTAGGACATGAGTGTATCACACAAGTGTATGACTTTAGGACATGAGTGTATCACACAAGTGTATGCCATGAGTGTATTTCTTGGTGTTACACATCAGTGTTAACGCTTGGGCTCAAACCTGCCCCTTTCTTTTAATGTGGGTAACAATCCAGTGGATAAACAGCCCAAAATAAAGCCCAATAAAAACATGTGATCCAGCTTAAAGATCACACCATTATAGCCCATCTTGATCAAATTTACTTGCAGCTTGAAAATGATATTAGCCCACAAACTTAAGAAAGCTTAAAACTTAGGCAATCAAATACAAATTTCAACCACAATTTATTTTCCAACATAAGTTACACAAATTCATAAAAGCATCATCAAAACAAATACCTAACAGAAAAGATCCAGGTATCTTTGTCCCAATAGAAGCACAACATTACTATGGACTGAGAAATGGTCTATTTCTATTTAAAGGTGAACCAATAGTCTCTGCTAAACTAGAAATGCCAAATCCTTATAGAAGTTTTAGTGGAGAAGGACCTTACATAAGTCAATAGCCGAGGGGAGGTTTTCATTGTCAAAGAGGTATAGGCCTAAGAGGAAGAGGGTCTTACACACGTGGAGGACATCAACCTAGTATGGTTGTGCCTCCTAATCTTGATCACATGTGGGATACTGTAAGTGTAACATCCTTCAAATTTTTAGTAGTAAAAGTGCTCTTTTTTATAACTTAGGGAGGTGGAGTGCAATTATTTTAAAAGCATGTGTGTGTTAACTCTCTTTGTTACACCTGTAGTGTATAACATTAAAAAAAAAAAGGAAGGGAGGAATCAGTTCTAGCGTGAGAGAGAGAGAGAGAGAGAGACGGTGGAGGGAGGAAGAGGAAGAATTGGAGAAAGGAAACCCTAAATTGACTTGAAGAGCTTGAAGTAGATCCTTGGAGCTTGACCTATAATCTGGAAATTCTTCTCTTGTGGACGAGATGAAAGAGAAGTATCCGTAGTTGTTTTCCGCTTGATCAATGTGAGTATATGGTTTAGTTATTGCATTTTACTAGATACGGTGTTGGATACATGTTGCATGTCATGCATGGATATATGAAATCACTTGTATGGCTTTGTTGTGCAAATTTTTTTTAAGGAGAGTATAATGTAAAGACCTGTACTTTTAAAATATTTCCCAGAAATAAAATTGGGGAAATGTGAAGAATTTGTTTGAAATGTTTAAGTGTTGGATTATTTAGTGATATGAGTGAGTTGGGATCCAATTGCATTACACGAGTCAATACAGGGGCCGGGGGTGTAATTTTTTAAAATTGTGTATATGTGGTATGAGAGAGGAGAGAGAAATCAAATCCCCTCCCCTTTCACATAGGCCGGCCTCCTCTCTATCTCTCTTACTCTCCATTTTCTCAAACTTCCTCCACAAACTCCACCAATTCACTCAATCCTTGCACAAATCCTTCAACCATTGATCATTGGAGCTTGGTATCTTCATGCATTGGCCTTGGAAAAGCTCAAGTTGGGTATTTCTAGAGCTTGGAAGCTAGGTTTGGATTCAATCTTAGATCTAAAGCTCCCACACCTTGAGGTAGGGAGATTTCTACCATTACAAAGTGTTTTGAAGTGTTTGTTGTGTGGATTGAACCTCTATCTAACCTATCTCTATTGATTTCTTGAAAACCCTTTGAAAAAAAAAACCATTTTCTAGTTCCATTGATTTGATTAGAGGTTGATCTATATATGTTTGTTGTTAATTTCCTACATGAATTAGTCGTTACACTGCTCTCTTTGTAGCTTGTTGTGTTGATATTTGATCACAAACATGCTTGGTTTGAAGCTCATTGAAACCCTCTTGAATTTGTCAAAAATCTGCTCGGAATGATCCACTTTTGAGGTGGATCAATCCAGAAACAATTTGTTTAGCTCAGGGGTAAGGTTGATCAATCCACCCTTAGAGGTGTATCAATCTAAACTCTCTTTCAGGCCCAAAAATTGTTTTCCTTGGTTTCGGTCGCTCATTCGGGTGAGCACTTGAAATATCCGTTCCCTACACCTCAAAACTTGTTGGAGAGCTTGTCCTTAGCCTATCTTAGTATAATTTATGACATATCTTGGTTTCTCAATGTCCTTGGGCGCGCGTTAACTTAGTAGAAATCGACAAAACATGCGATATTGAATGATGACACGAGGCGTGGGTTCTACGATGACACCGTAATGAGATTAATGAACATAGATTGAAATGATGTATACGGGGTCATAAGATAGCCTGGCATGATATTAGGGCCGTCCTATGGTTGCATCGCTAGGAATTTCTAAAAGATTAACTCAAATGAACTTGTGACACTATGACATGAACAAGTTGAACAGATGCGAGGGGTGATAGAAAAGGAAACCTAGTGATTCGTGAGTTTATTTTCAATCCTTAAACCTTATTGCATGACTTGTGCATCCTTTGTCTATCACTCACTTGCATTTCATTGCATTTAGGTAGGTAGACTTTTTTCTACTGGGCTAATGAGCTCACCCTAATAATTTCAGGTACCCAGCACGGCACATGACATGGATGTAGACACCCCAATCCAGACCCTCGGAATTCCAGAATTTCCCCGATGATGAAAATGCCTATTGAGAGCACTTAAGGTTTGATCAAAGACTTGAAAAACCCCCATCAATAATCTTCCAGAAAATTACCAAAATACCCCTTGACCCCATTTGAATGGCCCAAAACCCTAAAACACTGCACCTGGATTACTCTTTCAAGCACCTGGATTAGTCAAATCCAAGCGCATGGAAGGAGTCCAGGCGCCTGGATTCCATAGTCCAGGGCCTGGAATTGCACAGTCCAGGCGCCTGGAATTGCACAGTCCAGGCGCCTGGATATCAGTCCAGGTTGAGTGTAGTTTAAGTTTGTTAGTGGGCGGGAACGATATCTTGGGGGATTTTCTTGCAGAGTTCAGTTGGAGAGGGGTGTGAGAGAGATGATTAACCCTATATCTCACCCCTTAGGTGAACCCTCACCCTTTCAAAGGTTCAAGTGGCTCACTTTGAGCCCTTGTTTTGCCTATAAAAGCAACACCACTCCTTCATTTTCAGGGGTTGAAAAATCTGATTACTTCCTTGCTGTTACTCTGTCAAAACCATTCCAGAAATCTTAGCTCCATCCATCATCCCTCAAACCTAACCCACTTTAACCCCAAAAAATCATCTCTTTGTTCCATCAATCCTCCAACCACTCATCTCCATCAACCAAACCCCATCAAAGTACCCCCAAACTACCTCTTATAGCTCTGAAAAATCAAGAATCAGAAGCTACATTCTTACCAAACCTACTCAAAAAACCATTTCAAGTTCTTGATCAAGCCACAAAGGTAGTCATTCTACCAATGTGTTCAAATAGGCCCTGAGGGGAACTCAATCAAGTCCTCACTGGTCTTCTATACCAGTAAGGGGTTTGAGAGAGGTTTGAAGATCATCAAGAGAAAAAAACTGTTTTGTGTATCAGAGCTCAATCCAGGCGCCTGGATCATCACTTTCCAGGCGCCTGCATTGAGTCCAGGCTCCTGGATTCACTCCATGCAGGCGCCTGGACCCCACTTTCCCCTATCATATTTTCTGCTTTCTTTCACATTTTGATCAGTTCTTGGTACATCATTTGCATGTCTTGATCCATGGTTCTTTACATTTCATGTTCTGATACTTGTTTAGATGATCATTTAAAGTGATTTAAGGTTACAATCATGCTTTAAAAAGGGGTCATATAAGTGAGAAGCATTCATATGAACTTGTGTGTTGTTTGAAAGTTCTGATGATTTAATTTTGAAGGTTTCAAAATGAGGTTTTATATGATACTTAAGCATATCCCATCATAAGTGTCTAAAATGAGCATTATCATTGTATTATTGTTGCATTTTAGTACCATTTCATTGTATTTGAGTCACATTTAAGTTTCAAGCTTGTTACTGTGTTGCCAAACATATTCTAGAATGCATGTGAGTTGATCAAAGCATTGCATTAGGTGCTTTCTGCAAGAAATGGGATTTTAGAGTTTCTGTCTGGAAGGCAATCCAGGCGCCTGGATCTGCCTAATCCAGGCACCCAGATTGCAATCCAGGTGTGATGTGTTGGACATTCGTGATCAGTTTCTGAGATATTCTAAGGCAGTTTGGGGGTATTTTAGTGTAATTTTAGCATCTTTTGCATATAAACCATCCACACATAACGTTTTGCACAAGCATCCACCCATATTTCATTAATCTTGTTGATGTATTTGCCGTGCTTTCGCATAAATCTGTGTTAGAAGTCCGTTTAAACAATGTTTTCAAAATCTTTTCAAAAATTTAGTAGAGACCGGTAAACATGTCGGGCGTGAGGGGTGCTTTAAATTCCTTCCCCTCACGTAACCTAGCTCCCGGACCCGAGAAATCTCATTTTGGAGACCGGTAAAACATTTTCCATTTCAAGGGCAAAAGAGTCATTTTTCAAATGGTTTCTCAGGTATGGTCCTCAAATCCGGGTGGCGACTCCAGTCAACCAATCAAATCATTTTTTCCAAATCAAAACCGTTTTCGTGGACCCTTCGCGCTCCGCGGGGTGTTCACAATGGATTTGCGGGGCGTGATTGCATGCATCTTTTGAAAGCTTAAAGAGGAGTTATACCATCATCTTGAACTTATAATTTTTGAAGAGATGATTTTGTAACTTGATTTATATTTCATCCTTTGACATTAGGTTGTAATAACACGTAAAACTTATGTACTTATATTTGGGGTTACGGGTAGCCGCAGATTATAGATGTTGTATGACTTTGACCTTATGAATCGAGTGTGGACTTTGACTTGTTTCATGTCCTTGTTGATAAGTATATTGGCCTTGTTCGGTTAACAAGTTTTGTTTAGTTTTGTTTAGTTTTGATGATGTAAGCAGGTGTAATAAGTGGAGAGAGAAATGAGGGAAATCATGATGTAAGCAAACTAAAACAGGACCAAAACTGGCCCAAAACTGTTAACCGAACATGGTCATTATCTTTTGAATTTTGAGGGCGTGACATGCTGTTGCAGCCACGCAGTATGAGATTTATCCCAGCATGCTTCAAATGCTACCTAGTTTTATCGAGTTACCTTCTGAGGATCCCTAACTGGACATCGTTGAGTTCATCGCCATAAGCTCAACACTTCAAAGTCATAATTTTCCAAAAGCTAGAGGTGCTTAGGTTGATTTTGTTTCAATTTTCACTGAAAGACCACGCCAAACATTAGCTGAGAACATTGTTTGAAAACTCGATAACTAAGCTGGGCACAACTGCAAGCCGCATTCCTTTCTCCATTGGTAAAACGACTCAGTATATTTTAATATAATAAAGAGAGTTTAATTATGTGAGTTTTTGAAAAAGTGACTAGCTAAATTATAAAATGTGTTTTTAAAGTTAAATTTGGTCCAAAATTTGAGTAGGCTGACGAGGATACCCTTAGTATTGTTAGAGCTAGCGGAATTGAGTGACTATTTTGATAGCCCGACTATCCATATGCACGCACGCATCTTAACCGTCCATTTTAACAAATCAATTGTTCAGATCTTAATTACTCTTTAATTGACCAAAGAGTAAAAAAAATCTAGAAATCCGAAAATATTTTTGGATGATCAAGATGCAACATCCGTGCATCGTACATACACAGACTTGCATGCGCTTAGAATTTTTGCTATTTAGATTACTATGCATTTTTCTTTTTCGACAGTCAGAGGACTCTACACACACCTCATTTTGATCCATACACACCTCATTCTGATCCGGTTAAAGACAAATTATCCATGCCGAGATTTCAAGAGAAATTTCTCCATACTTTAAGGGTGATTCTATCCGCAACCCTCTATTTACTCCGTGTAACCCACAAAAAACTCCTCCATTTCCATTTATTGTGTGAAGACCAAAATGCCCCCGAACTGCGTTTTTTTTCAACATTCATAATCCGAAATATGTGAACTTTTTCAACATTCATACCCCGAAACATGTGAACTTTTTCAACATTCATACCCCGAAACATTCTGAAAAACGATACCGGAGAAATTCACATGTTTGATTTCACAAATTTCGACATTAAGAAGCTGAAAATATGGTTATATTTCGACATGTTATTGTCGAAAACAACAATATTTTATCCACATGTATCTAGTTCGACATTCGGAAGTTGAATATAGACATACATATCGACATGAGGATGTCGATGTCGATGTCGAACATAGACAGGGTCCAATTTTTGAAAATTCGTCCTTCAATATAAATCGACATGTTGTTGTCGAAAATGGGTGTGTATTTCGACATTTAAAGTACGAAGACTGGTCGCGAGGGTAGTTTGGGCAGTTTAGGTGTATTTTGTGGGTTGTATGGAGTAAATGATGGGTTGCATAAAGAAAATGAAAAAAATGGGTTACATGGAGTAAATGATGGGTTGCGGATAGAATCACCCTACTTTAATGTCGGGGGGAAACAAAGGGTTAGTTAGTGTAATTTTCTCCCAGATGCAGCTGTGACTGTGTGAGGCCATTTTTGAATTATCTATCAATCATGGGTAAGGTAGTAGCATCCGCAAAACGCCAACGCAACCCCTCTTTCCCTCTCCTCCTCCTTTTTAGGCCAATCTAGAGAGAGAAACTACTCTAGAGAAGAGAGAGAGAGAGAGAGAGAGAGAGAGTGTGATCTCCATCATTTGACGCCCATGTGCCATACGTAGCCCTACTCCCTCCTGCAATCCCCATACCTCCTCCCTCCCTTGATTGCTTCTTTTTTTGTCATTTTTTTTCCCAGTTACTAATTAACTACTAGTAGTAGCTTTTCTAGGGTTCTGAAATTAAAGCTGCTAATAAGCTGCCACAGAATTCCTTACTCCTACTCCTATATCTATGTATCTATCTGTAATATATGTGTGTAAGGAATCATTCGCTTTACTGCTGTTTCGGCTTTTTCAGATTTCAGTTCACAGAGAGAAGTGGATTACGTAAAGGAAATCTCATCTGATGTTCAACGGTCCTACTCTTGTTTCAAGGTTTCTAGAGAGAGAGAGAGAGAGAGGAGAGAGAGGAGGAGTGAGAGGGTGCTATTTTTAGGGGGGAGAGAGATTTGTTAACAGAAAAAAAAGTATGCGGACGTATGCGTATGGAGTCTCTCTTATTATATAACAGGGGATTTTTTTAGAGAGAGAAATGTTGGCTGTGATTGCGGGCGAAGCAGGCAATAATAACAATATGGAGAAGGATTTCGATTCGAAGTTGAAGATTCAGAACAATTCGTCATCAAATGGTGGGGGAGGAAATGTACAGAGATCCAAGAGCTTTGCGTTTAGGGCACCACAAGAGAGTTTCACCATCCAAGACTTCGAATTGGGCAAGATCTACGGCGTTGGTTCTTATTCAAAGGTCTGATTTTTATCTCGTCCTGTTCAATTTTCTCTATCGAAAATGCTAACCAAAGCCTTAGATAATGTAGATAATGTGCAAAACGTGTGTTGATATCTAAAAATACCTCAAAAAAGTGTTTTGATATCCTCCTAAAATATATCCGTGAAGCTTATTAATATCCGTATTAAAATTCAAGCTTGTTTGACATTATATGCATATTATCAAGACCCTTGCACTATTTGTTCGGGCTAAGTTTTGGTTTTCCCGAATTTGATTATTCAGTTTATTTCGTTCATGTCCATTTTTTTCTGTTCATGTAGGTTAGACGTCCTGTTTCATTGGCATGGGCATTTAAATTGAATCTCGTATGTGTATTCTCTTTTCTTACGCTTATGGATTTAGGCTTTGTTTAGTTATGATTAATCTAGAGAGGGATGAGAGCAAAGGCAAATTTCCTGCAAGGTTGCAGAGGTATTAATATTACACAGAAGTTATATAAAACTCGAGGTTATGATATTGGGAACACGAACCTTTATTAGCTACTGCTCTATATGAGATGCGTGGAGGTATTTTGGTGTATCGAAATGGAATTTTATTAGTTTACGTGTCAACAAAATCAGCATTGTGGTCTTAAGGGAGCTTGAGAGTCCAGATATATGAAGTTGTAAGTTTCTGATCAAATTAGGGCAATGAAAAGTGATGTGGTCTTTCTTTAATGGTCTAAGTTTGGCAGCATGAGGATGTTTGTATGGAAGTGTTTCGCATGAAGTTGGTTGTAATCAAAGTCTTTGGTAACACCATTTGACGTTGAATTTAAAGTAGTTGGTGAAGCATGTTCTGTTGTCAGTTTCTTCTGGCCCTGTGAAATGTTTGTGATTTTGGGAAATTTTGCTGCGTGCAGCCATCAAATGCATTTAACATGTTAGATGAAATCCTTTTGTTCAAATGATTCTGATTTTGACAGGATCACATATAGTTTGCTCGTTCAAAATTTCTACGTTCCTCCTTTTTTGGGTGGCAATGATTCAATCAAAACAGATGGGTTTCTTATATTTAGGATTCTTATAGTTTTGGCATGCTTTGTGCTCATGTGTATTGACAGTTGAATACTTTCCAATCAATGATATTACCAGGTTGTGAGAGCAAAGAAGAAAGACACAGGAATGGTTTATGCCTTGAAAATCATGGATAAAAAGTTCATTACCAAAGAAAATAAAACTGCATATGTGAAATTGGAGCGGATTGTACTAGATCAGTTAGATCATCCTGGCATTGTGCGGCTCTTCTTTACATTCCAAGATACTTTTTCACTATGTAGGTATTTTTTACCTCTGATATCCAGGTTTACACAAAAAAATGTTTTTTTTTTTTGGTTTCTTTAATTGATGTGGTGTCTTTGTTTTGTGAAGACATGGCACTCGAGTCTTGTGAAGGTGGAGAACTTTTTGACCAAATAACCAGGGTAAGTAAAATTTGGAACTTTGGAATCCATCTTCTTTTCTGCACCCAGTTTTGAACCATCAGAACTTCTTGACAGTTCTGTTGACCAACTTCATTTTGAAAGATTAATCACTTATTGTCTAGAATATTCTTTTTCTCCCATAATGATAAAGTGTTTAGTCAGAAATACAATTCTTTAAAACTTAGAAGTAAATGTGCGATCATAGCAAAATCAGACCAGCTCTGCAAAATTCCAAGTGTCAAGTGATGCCTGAATTTGTGCTCCAAAAAAAGAAAAAAGAAAATAGTGATGCCTGAATTTCAAATTTTTATTTATGCTTCTACACTTTGCTTGCTTGGTTTCTTACTGAATGAAGTCCAATTCCACTAAATGTTGAGTGCTTGCAGAAAGGTCGTTTGTCAGAGGATGAAGCTCGGTTCTATGCAGCTGAAGTTGTGGATGCTCTCGAGTACATACATAGTATGGGATTGATACATCGAGATATTAAGGTATTCACCACATGGTTGTACTGCTTTATTGGAAATATGGGACGTGCTAATACTTCTTGAATGGCAGCCAGAGAACTTGCTACTCAATGCAGAAGGACATATTAAAATTGCTGACTTTGGAAGTGTGAAGCCTATGCAGGATACTCGGATTACAGTCCTTCCTAATGCAGCTTCAGGTGAATTTTGTGACGTTGCGTTGACGAATATGGCAATATTGTGATTGGTAATGTGTTGACCCGTTCTCATTTATGCCCTTTCCAGATGATAAAGCATGCACCTTTGTTGGAACAGCTGCTTATGTCCCCCCAGAAGTTCTAAATTCTTCTCCAGCAACTTTTGGGTAAGGGACTATTCCTGAAGGATCCTGATTACTATTTACGTATCCTTAAGGAGTTCCCTGTAATTATATGATAGAGCCAAATGTTCTTATTGGGCTGCTCTGGTGGTGTGAATGAGTGTATCCTCATTGTGAGTTCTAGGAGTTCCTATGATATTTTGGATCTTAGTTATATCCTATTGTTTCTCTATGTTGATCATGTTAACCTTATCAATCATATGAGGTGGATGACTTGTTTAGCTTATGTTAATGCATCTTGAACAGAAATGACCTCTGGGCGCTTGGCTGCACCTTGTATCAGATGCTTTCAGGGACTTCTCCCTTTAAAGATGCAAGTGAATGGCTCATTTTCCAAAGAATTATTGCCAGAGATATCAGATTTCCAACTTATTTTTCTGAAGAAGCTAGAGATCTCATCGACCGGCTGTTGGTAATATAGAACTCTTCACTGTCAGTTTAAGCACGCAATGCTTGTATTCTTAATCGGTCATATTTTCCACCCTCGGAGTCAGTGCCTTCTCTTGTTCTTTTCATTTGTTCTTGGGGTGTTTTCTCTCTATCTTTAGTTTTGGCTGCAAATGAATATAGGAAAAGCGTACATGCCATTTACCCAATTGTATACACAAAATATATCTGCCTTTGTAACGGGGAATACAAATAGGAAATAGCAGATAGCTTCTGTAGAAATAGAAGCAACCACAAAATCAAGTAAGAATGAGATGCAGTCATACAAGTAGAGCATGGAACACATTTGTTTTCATGTAGACACGCTGACTTGTAGATTTTATTTGTTTGTTTGTTTGTTTGTTTGTCTGTTTATTTTATTTTAGCTTTATTTTTTTTAGATAGTTTGATGGGGAACCTTATGGGATGATAAAAATCATTTTCTTTTTCAATTGACGGCGACAGAAATTCTTTTATTTTTTTGTACTTATATGCCTTCAACTAATTGTAATCACGCAAACATGACACAGGATATTGACCCCAGCAGAAGACCAGGTGCTGGGCCTGATGGCTACACTTCACTAAAGACGCATCCTTTCTTTAGAGGAGTTGACTGGAAGAATTTAAGAACACAGGGGCCTCCGAAAATGGCTTTAGAGCAAAAGGTATGCTTATACCTTCTCTTTTTTTCCCCCAATTTTATTACCATCCTTTATTACAAAGCATTCCAACTTTTTGCTTCAGTTCTTTTGTTTCTTGTGGATTGTTTGTTAGGTTCATTCAAGTGACAGTGACGATGTTCATGATTCTTCTTGGAACCCTACGCACATTGGGGATGGTTCAACCGGACAAAATGAGGGGAATGGTGGCTTTGCATCATCTTCTGAAGCTGGCCATATAACTAGGCTTGCTTCAATTGACTCCTTCGATTCAAAATGGTACTTATCCAGCATCCTTTTTTGGTTCTGTAATTGGCATCAACATCCTATCTTTAAAACCATCAATGAGATCTTTCTTGTCTTGGGCTCTCAGCTGTCCTTCAAACCAGAGACTCCACAGTCCATAGATACACTTTAGAACATGCATCCGTCCTTAGGTTGTTGACTGTATATGTAAAAGTGAAACTTTCTTAGATCATCAATTTTTAGTGTTATTTGTTACGAAGGTATTTATATGGTTTGACATGGAGTTGAAGCAAGACATGGTCAAATGTGATGTATACATCTTGTCTAATTTAGGCTCCCCTTTTCCTCTTAAATCCTGTAAAACATAACTTTATTGATCATACCTCATATGTCTTGGTCACGGACCATTCATTTTCCTATTCAGTGTTTTTTATTACCTCTCATATTGTGCTGGTTAGGAAACCTCAAGAACATCTAGAGTAAACTTGATCTTCGGACCGTTTTCATTAGTATTTCACTCATTTTTTGAGTTCGAATCTTTAAAAGCAGATGGAATTTGCCTCGCAATAGCTAACAAGCTGCCTCTTTTGATACTCTTGGAAGGGCTAGTGGTAGGATTGAAAGACGGATTTTAGCTGCATGTCATATTCGATCTCGTATTTTCCCCTCTTTTCAGGATAATGGTATTGAAGGAAACATAATATAGCTATAGAACCATGTATGCCATTGGTCATCATTCTGCTGGTGTAGAGTTTCATTCTATCAAATTGTTGGCAGGCAATAGGCTTACATAGTTTTTTTTTCCAACATTTGCACAGGCAACAGTTTTTGGAGCCTGGTGAATCTGTGCTTATGATTTCAATGGTGAAGAAGATTCAGAAACTAACAAACAAGAAAGTGCAGCTTATCCTCACAAACAAGCCGAAGTTGATTTATGTGAATCCTTCAAAGTTGGTGGTTAAAGGGAACATAATCTGGTCTGACAGCCCTAACGACCTTAACGTCCAAGTCATGAGCCCTTCACATTTCAAGATTTGCACCGTAAGTCCACTTTCCTGTTCTTAGGGATACTTATCCGATCTGATCAACTACAAAGCAAAATCAAACTAAACCAAACCAAACCAAACAGAGTCTTCAATCCCAATCAGTTGGGGTTGATTACATCAACCCATTTTTTCCATTGAGCTTTGACGAGGCCCGAGGGCATCGTGTTCCATGACAATCAGAGAACATAGATCCTACACTTTTCCAACCCATTTTTTCCATTGAGCTTTGACGAGGCCCGAGGGCATTGTGTTCCGTGACATTCAGAAAACATAGATCCTACACTTTTCCAATCTGATCAACTGTTTTGTACTTTCAGTTAATCACTTCTGTCAATTCTCATGGTTGGTGAAATCCGTATATTTCAGGATTGTTTAGTCCATTGCCCCAGGGAAATAATGTTAGTGGGTTGGACAGTTTAGGCACTTGGGTTCAAGTTCAAAGTGAATGAAACTTATAACAGAGGACACACTTGGGATAGAGAGAAAAAGTTGCACCTAGGGCAAGAGCTTTATACAAGATAGATACTGTTAGACAGCTTGCTGTAAGTTGTTAAGAGTTAAGACCCATGTCTTATCTGCTTAAGCTTTAACGTGGTATGAGAGCTCTGGATTTTTAGAGGTCTTCGGTTCAAGTCTCTATTTGCATTTATTCCCCATTTGTATTAGACCTTCTCCCCTTAACATTCTATTTTCGGTTTATGTCTGGATGTGG
The DNA here is from genome assembly GCA_016920895.1 of Vaccinium myrtillus. NCBI lineage: Eukaryota > Viridiplantae > Streptophyta > Magnoliopsida > Ericales > Ericaceae > Vaccinium > Vaccinium myrtillus. Next base: position 14,912,035 of record CM029280.1, on the reverse strand, counting down.
TGTTAGGCAACTTGATATACATCGTTAGGCACATTGCCTGTTAGCTTAAGCTTTGGGGACAATTGGTAACTCAATAGATATACTTTAATGAAATATTGTTGAACAATTACAACTATCCTAGAGAAATCATTATATCTACTTATTGCATCCCATATTCAATTGCAATGATATCTCTCCTAACTGGTTCTTTACTTGTTAATTTGGATTATTTCCCAGAGCTTCTTTGTTTTGTATCATGCAGAAGTGATTTGGTCTTGAGAAGCTCAGTGCCTTGCTCCGAGATTCTTTTTCTGCTTAATTATTTTGAATAACTTGCTTTTGTCGACATGACCCTGAATAATACATGCATTCTTGTTTGCCTCTGTTATTGAACTTAATTGGTTACAGCCAAAGAATGTAATACATGCAGTCTTTTTCTTGCGTCTCTTATTGAACTTAATTCGTTACAGCCAAAGAAGGTTTTATCGTTTGAGGATGCAAAGCAAAGGGCCGTACAATGGAAAAAGGCGATTGAGGCCCTCCAAAACCGGTGAATCCCGTTCGTGGTTTCGACAATACATTCTTTGGATGTAACATTAGTGTAGAGCAAACGCGGGGATCCATAAAACAGTTGGATTCTCCCAAATTTTTATTGAAAGAAGAAGGATTCAAGTTGCAAAACCAGCTTTTCGAGGTGCAGCCTTCCACTTTCAGTTAACATTTAGAAACTGTTTTGTGTCTTGTTCAAGCTTTTGTACTAGCATGAGTCTATGGGGAAGTCCTAGCTGTGAGGGTTGGTTGCCCGGGGATCCATTGATTATTTGTGTTTCTGTGATTATAAATGTAAAATCCACATGGAAATGAAATCTCCCATTTTTTGCTCTCTACATGTTAAAGTTGAATGATTGTTGATTTTCTTGTGATTATTTAAGTATAAATGGAGAAGCATTCATTGAATCATATGCGGGTCGTGTATTTGGTAAAATTGGTTGGGGATTATTGAGAGATGAGAAGATTCACCCTATGCAATGACCATAAATACTCTTTAGCAGTGAGTTTCCAGGGGAGTTACCTCGCCCTTTCCTCATTCTTTATTATCTTCTTTTTCTTTCTGCAACTTCCAAACACAGCATAAGACATACACAAATTAAATTAAACACAACAGTGCAGTGCCAGTGCGTGGCTTTCGGTTGCTTTGAGTTTAATACTAATATATGCTGTATCATTGACACTTTTGCCTTTAGTTTTCTTTCTTTTTGACTTCGGTTCTCAAACTATTTTAGTTGGGTACTTGGCTATAAGTTGGTCCAAGATTAAAGGTGCATTTCTTGCCCACAAGTTACTTTTTGCTGTTGTGTAGATACCATGACTTGAACTCATGACCCGACAAGGTACTTTTTGCTATTGTGTAGATACCATGACTTGAACTCGTGACCCGACAAGGGGTGCACCACTTTAGAGCTCAAGGCTTTGGTTGCCCACAAGTTACTCACTCTCTAACTTGTGTTTGTATAAATTTCATGCCCTCCCTAAAAAAAGAATCTTGATTTTATTTCTTTTCCTAATTTTCTTGAACTGGTAACCTCCACATATGAACCTCGGAGTTTGGCTCAATAGTTGTGTAGTGCTTCAAAGAAACGTGGGGTTTCAGGGTTTGACTCTTGCAGACAGGAGGTTGGCGCTCGTAGTAATGTAACATATACTAATATACTAACATTCTATTGTCTGGTGAAAAAAAAAAAAAAAAAAAACTCCGCATATCCTGAAGTTATTCTAAAACCACCTTTCTGTTTAGTGAAAACACAAGCACAAGTGAATTAAAAGAATACGGATGTAACGTGGGAAGAAGAAGAAATTAATTTAATCATATCAAAACTACCTAAATTTAGTCATATGCCGTGCTTGTGCTTTGCAGTCATTATCTATCCTCAACACTTATGTGCATTCGCTCTCTCATTCGTTCTGCATTTTGCTAAAGCGACATTGTATAGGTTTAGATGAGCAATGCTAATGGTTCAGATTCATTTGGATGTTTAGCTGAACCATTGATTTCACTTTCAGGGTAATTTTCGAAATATTTTTTTGGGGTACTTATAGTATTTTCCGGTTTAGATTGGATCACCTTTTTATTTATTTATTTTACGTGAGGGGAGTTTACTACTAATTACTTGAAAAAGTTATTTTTTTAATTTTTAAAGTGATATCAAATATAAGTGCAAATAGAAGCTCCCTACACCCCCACTTAGAGCTGATAAATATTCGAACTAGGTGACCAATTGATTGTTCAAGATTGGTTTCAAACAAAGAGTTTAAAAAAATATGTTTGAGATTGAATTATTTATAAGACAAACCGATCTCATGTTGAATACCTTAGTTGAACAAGTGAGCAATACTTTGTTTGACTTTGATTTAAAACTTTAACAAGCTTTTAAAATATGTTTAATCGTGATTTATTTACATAACTAATCGATCTTAAACGAGCCTCCAAATAAAGAAAACGCAAATAAACAAAATCGTGCTTAAACTACTTTTCAAAAAAGAACACAAACTCGAACACGAACACGAACAGTTTGGTTCGGTTGTCAACCAAGGGCCTCTAGTGAGGGGCTCACTATACACATGTAGTGAGCTCTTTCGGCCGTCCGATCAACGATTAACGATTCCGATCATCTTATTTTAAAAAAAATATTTTTATATTTAATTTAATTGATCAATCACCGATCGGACGACGGAGGAAATTAACTGCACGCTCCCGGATCCCGCACGCACAGATGGGGTTGGGTTGTTGCCAATCGCAGCCCGCAGCCCACCTTGGCCCACTCGGTCAAATCGACTATTCTCTTCCTCTCTCTGCATTTTGTAAAACTCTCTCTCGCTCCACCTCTCTCCACTGCTTGCTGATGATCGATGGCGCTCTCACGGCTTCGACATCCTGTGATCTCTCGGGCTCCTTCTCTCCTCAAGGCCCGGCTTCGCCCAAGATCCCTCTCCCGGTCTCTCTCTCTCTCTCTCTCTAAACTTCTTCCATTTGGAAAATGGCAATCGTTCACTTTCATCCAATTGTCCTTCTTGACGATATTGTGTCCCACTGCTGTTAGCTGGCGATTTTCTCTTCTCGTATCTCCCATGATTATGTTTCCTGACGGTTGTTGGCGAATTTTGATTAATTATTTATTAATTTGACTTCATAATTGAGAATATGTATGTATTAGATCAATAACATCCGTAAATGTCGACTTACAAAGTTGTTTTAATGACCTCTAAAGTTGTAACTTGTAAGAGAACATTGCTTGCAGTTGCTCACAGAATCTTTACAGGTAGTTTTCTAATACTACTACTTTTTGAAGAATAGTCACTGATTGGAATCGAGAGAATTCTTTGCCCCTTGAGAACGATAAATAGGCCGGTAACAGTTCTTGGAAATATGTTTTCACCCATATTGGTTCTAGAATGGTGAGCTCATTATTTTTCATTTACTTGATGAAGAAATGATTAGCTTATGAAATCAGCCATGCAGTGATGTGTTGTCTATATTTGATATTAGTGTTGATATCATCCCGACTTAGACAAATTATTAGACTTGACAAAACGCTTATTTGCTTCGTCATATTAGGGGATTCATTCAGCACACTAGGTAATTTGGCGAGCTTCCAAAAGGAAATTGACATGATTTAGTGCCAAGAACAGTTATGCTATGTCCGGTAGGAAGGATGGAAGAATAATTAAGGGTCTATCTTTCCTTTTCAGAATGGCCCAAATTATGCTTCCTCTATGAAAAATCAAGTTATGTTTTAGTTTTTTTAAATTCTCTTTTAATTAGGCTATGATTGTATGTAAAAGTGACAATAAAGGGGCTATGTTGGATATTAATGCCTTCCAATCTGAATATGATAATTTACCCAAAAAAAAAAAAATCTGAATATGATAGCAAGTAGTATATGTCTCAAAAAAAAGAAAACAAAAACACAATAGAATTTCTAAAGGGACTGCGTGCATGGAAAGGTCTAGTAACTTCTCAAGACCATCCTATGATATAGCAACCTACTAGGACCTAAATCTAATATTGGATACCTTAATGCCTTAGTGTTGCTAAGAAGCAGAAAACAACTCCTGAAAAATCAGGTATATGTATTTTAGTGCTAGAATGGCCAGTTTTTAAGTTTGAATCTAGATTAGTTCTAAACATATGATCACTGAAGAGATTCCCTGATAAAAAGGGGGATCACCTAAGAAAGCAGCGTTGTTCCCTTTTTCCTTTGTTAGTGCATTGAATGAGTTGTCATCTTTGATCCGTATATTTCTCTTAACGTCTTTGCTCATCATGGACTTGTTGCTGCCTCATTTGCAGATTGCAACAGGCTCTTGGTAATGCTGATGTTGCAGTGCAAAGGTTTGCATCTACAGCCTTGTTATTTGTATTCCAGTTGGCTATTCATCTGGATTAGGGGTTCAAATGGATATCGTGTCCCCTAAGTTCCTTATCCTTTAGTCGGGAACCAATGACTGGCCATGAACCCGAGGCGTTTTTTCCATCAATTCAGCAACCTTTTGTAACAGTTATCGATAGGGTACAACTTGTTTTAGGTTGCTCATGTTATCATCAAAGCTGCATAGAGCTGAAGAATTGGAAATGGGCACATTCAACCCCCAGTTTGGCTTGAACCACTTGAGTTGAGACCATTTCAAATTTTCAATACAGTGGTCTCGTTTGCATTTTATTCAATGATATGTTAAGTCGGGGCCTGTTTCTTTGAATTTTGTGTTTTTCCAAGATTGGATTAAACTATTCTAGATGTAACCTTTTACAGAATGGATGATTAGACATATCTAGTTCTATAAATGAAAGAGTCAAGAAACTTCACAGTTTAACTTGTCATAAAAAGTTAATTTTGGTTCCTTTTTCTATTATAGATTTACCTATTCCAAATTTAGGAGATTCAAGATTAATGTTGTTCGAACTTTAATGTCTAGACAAACTTGAGTGAAGCCATTTGCAAGTTCAGAAAATTTGAAGTGTTAATTTGAAATGTGAAATAAGGTCACTTGTTCTTTGTTGCTGATGAAGAACATAATAAGGTTATTTTCCCAAACAAACAGGCCTTTTTGGTTGTGGAAAATTGTAATTTAACAATGGTCATCTAGGAATAGGACCTTAATCAGCTGAGGATTTTCTGTTCAAAAAATCAATACAATGCTAGAAAAACTGAATCCAATGATATAAGTCATATGCCCTTAGGACCAATCAGGTAATGATGCAGTGCCGAACTGTTGATACCATCCTTATTGTAATTCCTCGCACAGCCTTAAAAACAGTAAAATGAAGGGCATTCAAGCCAGGTTGGGTCTGTTGGGCTGTTTACTCAGTTATTCGTTTGAGCCGGCTGAATTTCCAAATCTTTGGTTCTCCTCGCAATTCACTGATGCTAAAGTTTGTCAGGCCTGCTCCTTTCTCAACGTTTGCTGGAGTACGTGATTGTTCTTCTGAGCTTAAGGTTAGTCTTTCGATTGAGTACTATTTCTAATTCTTATTAGATATTAGATCTGTTTTCTGACGATAATTATGATTGTGCAGTTCACAAGCATCAGATATTTCTCATCCACAGGTACAAGTTTGGCCATTATATTTATATCACATGTGTTTTGTGGATACGAGCTTTCTGAGTTTTTTCGTTCGTTCTCAACATTTTTTTTTTATGGGTCATTTCAGTTTAGCAAGGTCTTGATGGAAATGTCTAGCAGCCTAAAATGGCAGGAACTTGAAAACTTCCTACTCACATACATATGGCAACTTTTTGCCCGACCGCCCATGCATTTTCGTGGAAAAATATATATCTAGTAGAACACTTTTTTGGAATTGGGATTACGAACTACTAGCCGATATACATATCAAATTACTTCATAAACTGCTGAAGGTGCATATTAGACCAGCTGGACTTGCAAAGTCCAACTAGCCAGAATATAGTCCTGCTCAAAGTTCTCCTGATACTGTGCTTTGCTAAACTACTCGAGCTTTTGACTTTATTCTTTTATTGAGGGCACATAGGGGATTTACAGTGCTGGAAGTGCATATGAACAGACTATTTGTTTGTGTTGACCCCAAAGTTTCACCGAACTGGTTGCTTAATATATGTGAGCTCTTAAAATTTTATATGTTGTTGAGGCAATAAGTCTTGTAGCAATGCTGCAATGGTATGACAGGAACCACTGTATTAGTTGATTCTGTCATTCTTACTGCAATCCTCTTATTTATTTTTGGCAGTAGCATAATTTTTAGATGGTCTGAAAACAACGGGCACATGTTGCTTCTCATGGTCCTAGTTTTTGGTTTGACTTGGACCTCAATGCTTGTTACAGAAGTAGTAATTAGCTTAGGTCAGAGTTTCTGATTCATTTTATGGTGTAAGTTTGATCACATGTTACCTGTTTTATATTTCATTGGGCCTTTTTTTTTTTTTGTTAGTCATCCGCATTATATGACTCTGGTTTTGTGACTGCAGAAACTCCTCTGCATACTGTCATTGGAATGCCAGCCTTGTCCCCGACAATGGTAAACTACTACAATATAGGAATCATCCTGTATTTGTCAGTTTTCTTCTGTCGGAATGAGTATTTTGATTCTTATATCATTTTTCTTTGTTATTTTTTTGCAGAGTCATGGTAACATTTCAAAATGGCTGAAAAAGGAAGGAGATAAGGTCAGTTCCATTCGGTTTTTAGATTTGACATGAAATGAAGCGTTTCTCTTGAAAAAGCAGTAGGCTTCTTTGTTGATTATGTCACCAAGTCTGTTTCTATTAACAATTATTTGTTTGACAGATAGAAGTGGGTGATGTGATATGTGAAATAGAGACAGACAAAGCTACCGTTGAGTTTGACAGTCTCGAAGAGGGGTAATTTCTGTCTTTCCCTGCTGATGTTAGTCTTTTGAGTGACACCTTGTCTAGGACTTGCTTTCCTCAGAAATATTGTTGGCATTGACAGGGGAATGTTAGCTTCATATCTTTTCCCCTAGAGTTGTCCTGTGCCTTTTCCATCTTCTTATTAAAAAACTACCTTTTGACAGAATTATATTTGATTCCGTGTTCTTATCTTTGTGAAGTTTTCTGTTTTGGTGAGTTATCTAAGTTTTAAAGAGCATCACTTCCCCGTTTAGAATCTATATTCTACTGTAAAGTTAATTTTGCAGTGCATAAAAACTGTCCTTTTGAGTTGGGCTCATTGTTAATGTCGTTTACTATGGTGTATTGGTGGAATGTTCTATGCAGATATATGGCAAAGATATTAGTACCTGAAGGTTCGAAGGATGTGCCCGTGGGACAAGCAATTGCAATTACGGTACACTATTATTCTGAAACGTTTTCTGATTATCGATTGGACTTATTTTGTACTATTTTTCTTCGAGTTATTCCCTTTCATTGCATAATTAACATTTTTATTATGCAATTTTTTTAATTTCATTTATTGCATTGTTTTGGGTCTTTTTTCCAATTTTATTTTGAATTTTCTCCTTTCCTGGGAAAATGGATAATTGGATACCAATTTTAGTTGATTTTCAAGCAATTATGACTTATGTCATGCTGTTTTTTCTAGTTTATTTATCTTCACTATGTTCTTCCTGCTTTTTTTCGTTTCTTCTTCTTAAGGCTTTCTGTGTTGTCCTTGGAGAAAGAATTATTTGGCATGTGATTTATTGAGTAAACCTGCCTTCATGTTTTATGTTATCAATATTGAGTTGTTGTACTTGATGCTATTCTAGACTTCCTGGTTTTTTTGTTGGAACATTGATTCTTCATGGTTGCAAATGCTGACTTATTGTGCTTCACAAGGTTGAAGATGCAGATGATATCCAAAATGTCCCTGCTACAGTCTCTGGTGGAACAGAGATCAAAGAGGAAGAGTCAACATCAAAAAATGAAGTCAGAGAACAGGAAACAAGTGGTGTTAAGATCAGCTCATCTGAACTTCCGCCTCATATCATTCTTGGGATGCCGGCATTATCCCCAACAATGGTAAAGAAATCTTATACATGATAGTGTTTCTGCTCAGTGAATTATGCGAAACTTTCTCCTGTCATTGGAGCTGAAGATTGGTATTGCTTCCTCTCATGCAGAGCCAGGGTAACATTATCAAGTGGAGGAAAAAAGAAGGTGATAAGGTTAGTTATTCGTGATGCACGGTTGTTGAATCTGCACTTGTGATTCTTCCCTTTGATTGGGTGAATTTTAAGATATTGCATCTGCCTTCCCTGCTTTCTTGATCATTTTTTTCTCCATTCAGATTGAAGTGGGTGATGTGTTGTGTGACATAGAGACCGATAAAGCTACCGTTGAGTTCGAAAGTCTTGAAGAGGGGTAACATTCTTTCCTACAAATCAAGATTACTCACTAGCAAGCACCTGTTATTTGATGAGGCTAAAAACAAAACTGCTGCATGGTCCACATGTAGTTGACTTTTTATGAATTAATTTTAGATGAATTGTTCGAATTCAACTGTAGCTTTGAATCAACATCGTCCTAGTTGAAGTCAAAATATACTTCTGATGACAACTTTGAGTTACTAAACATTAGTTATATTTGAATAGGAAAAAGGCCGTCCACAGCATTTTTAAATATGTTCTGTGTGTGAAATCGATATTGTATACCGAGTACTTCATCAGCAGATGGCTTTTGTTTCTTACGGAATGTTGTCTTTGCTTCTCCTTGTAGTTTCTTTGAGCTTCTGTATGTCAATGTCATCCTGATGCCTATTTCTGCAGTTGTGTACTTATAACGATGGTTAATCGGATGTGAAAATGAACAAAACTGTGATGAACATTGCAGTATTTTATTTGCATCATTGTATAGATTTGATTACATTTTTGGAGGACGGGGTGGCTGCAGGTTTCTTGCGAAGATACTGGCACCTGAAGGTTCAAAAGATGTGGCCGTGGGACAACCGGTGGCAGTAACTGTAAGTTTCTATGATGCTGAAATTTTTTTTGACTTGCTTTTGTCTAACGTAACATATAACGTGCATTTTTCGCCTACTGATGTAAGCTCCGAGGAACTAGAGTTTTCTTGATGAAGGTTTTTTTTTTACTTTGCCAAACTATTTTTATTTCATTTCGTGTATAATATCTCTTGTTGGCCTACTTTATAGGCATATGGAAACGCTAAAGCTATCTGTTTTTAAGGTTGAGGATCAAAATGATATTGAAACTGTGAGGGCCTCCATCGGTGGTGGGGAGGTCAAAGAGGAAAAGCTGACCCAACATGATTCTAGAAGTGGAGCAAGAGCGCAGAAAACAAGTTTTAAAAGGATTAGCCCATCAGCTAAGCTGCTGATAACAGAACATGGATTGGATGCATCATCTATAACAGCATCAGGTCCTCGAGGTACCCTGTTAAAAGGAGACGTTTTAAGTGCAATAAAGTCTGGGAAAGGATCTCCAAAGACTTCGTTCAAGGATCAGTCACCTCAAATTCATCCTCAAACTTCTCTCCCAGCTTCACCTGAATCAAAAACTCACTTAAAACAGTCAGATTCATATGAGGACTTGCCAAATAGTCAGATTCGCAAGGTAACTAGGACATACCGGTGAACTACTTTGCAAAGTTCCTTCTGTTCAGGAATGCATTTTACGAATATCTTGTTAGTATATGTTGGTTTTCAATGTACTGCACTTTTGACATGTACATTACAGTTCTTTCTGCTTGTTTATGTTGATGCTTAAGTGGAATTGCTTCTTTGATACAGAAACTACCTGAATTTAAAGAACTTTTTTAGACAGCTATTAGTGCCCTATATATAAGCACAAAATGTGCCAGTAAACTGGCTGGTAGAGCTAAGAAGTGGATAATGACATGCTGAGTGGCAAAAGGCAATGAGTAGTAATATAAGGTAACTGTAAAGGCTTCTTTGAAGTTAGAGTTTGTAAAATGGAGGACAGGAGGAGAAATTTTGGATAAGATGGCTCTATGAAATGAAGATCACTTTTAAGTTACCTGCCACAAACTGTAAAGGCATCTTTGAAGTTACAGTTTGTAAAATGGAGGACAAGAGGAGAAATTTTGGATTAGATGGCTCTGTGAAATGAAGATCACTTTTAAGTAACCTGCTCTGCAAAGATATGGCCACAAACTGACCTCCGTCAATGTTTTTAGAAAAGGGAAACCACATTTTAGTAATGAATGTGGCCCGATGTGAAGTATAATCGGGAAAAGGCAGTTCAATTTACTGGTCTGGGCATTTGAAGACGATTTTGTTTACTTTAGTTGGCGGGTGAGTGCACATGTTATTTGTGGCTGGGTGTCATGTTGCAATTTAAGCCCTTGGTCTCAGAGAAGACGACATAATTAGAATTGATGACCATTTTTACTCCCTCTTACCATTGTAATAAACAATCATTTTATGGACCATGTTCAAATTGATGCTCCAGTTTTCCCTTTAGCTTTAATTAACACACGTCAACAAAAGCCGGTCCAGTCACACACCTTGTTTCTATACCCTTGTCTTGTCACGGTCAATGCGGATAAATACATAATTATTGCTCCAGTAGAGCAAGGATAGGTAAATAGGTCACTCAACTGAAGTTAATATCACATACGTCATACAATAATGCAATTTACTGCAAATTCCGCTCTGTTGCACTATAGACTGAGCACTTAAATTGACCATTTTAGAATGTTTTAGTATTGATGTTTGGGTTTGTCAACAAACTCACTCTATTTGTTGATATTCCACGCTATGGTTCAACCCACTGAATACTTAAATTGACCCTTTTAGCAAGTTTTGCATGACAGTTGATTAATATTGTCAACGAGCACAATATATCTCATAGAGAATTTATATCACCGAACTTGTTCTAGAAAGTTTGTCCATTTCGTTCCAACTAAATAACCCAGAAGACACATCATTGCAAGACCGTGTACTCTGATATTCTATATGTGCTATGCAGTAGTTATGCCTATTACCATATTGTATGGGTTAAGCATTATGCACTGTTAAATCATCCAACTCAAAACCTATTGTCTATGAGTGAAGAGTCCACCGAAGTTCATATACACATTAGTTATGCCTATTATCATATTGCATGGGTTAAGCATTATGCCCTGTCAAAGCATCCAACTCAAAACCTATTGTATATGAGTGAAGAGTCCACCCAAGTTCATATACTAGTTTTGGAGGTGATAATGAACAGATGTGGGACAAGCTCCAACATGCACGAAGTTTTTGATGGGACAAGCTCCAACATGCACGAAGTTTTTGATGTATCTTAGAAAGCTATTAGTTTTTAGTAGCACACACAAGGCGTCTTTGTGGAATACTCGTCTTTCAATGGTGTTCTTTATTGATTCTATAAGTATTTTTTGTGGCAGGTGATAGCAAAGAGGTTGTTGGAATCAAAACAAAATATACCTCATTTATATTTGTCTTCAGGTTTTGAACCTCCACAAACAACTCTTAGTTTGCTGTTGTTTATCATTTCTTGATCTGAAACATTATATGGTTTCTCTGTCAGATGTTATATTGGACCCTCTTCTATCTTTTAGAAAGGAGCTCAAAGGTATAATTTTGGAACTTGACCTGTCACATGTGGTGGTTGTTAGTTTATAGATTAAGCCTTTCATGTTTGCTCATATTCACAGAGAAGCATGATGTTAAAGTCTCCGTTAATGACATTGTCATTAAAGCTGTTGCAAACGCATTGAGAAATGTTCCAGAAGCTAATGGTAAGGCATTTTTTAGTAGTTTGATCACTGCTGAAAGTGTATGACTTTAGACTCTGACAAATGGTTGACGAAATTTGCTTAACCTTTTGGTTAGTCCTTTTTTGTAAATGGTTGTGTCCTTAACCTGACAGTTTTTGACCATTCTTAGCTTTCTTTATTTCTTAAAGGCATGAAAAATATTCTGTTTGAATTGATACAACTATATGTAGGGCTTATACTTTGATATCTATAAACGACTCCAATCAACTGATAAATCAGTATGTATCTTGTTATTGCTTAATTACACAAGATTAGAGATGAGCTGGAACTTGGCCTTTATTATACATGGCGAGGGAAGCAAACTCTAGGAACAAGTAAAAGGAGTTCTCCACATTAGATTGAAGGACTTGGGGATGTTTTGACTCAGTGCTTTGTTTGGTGATAATGCTACTTGTCTGCATCATGCATCCAATAAGAATGGTTACCATGTTGCCTTTGGTTTGCATGATGTAACTCTTAAAGATTTTTAGATGATATTTCTACAAACTTTTCAAAATGCTGGGGAATCAGTCAACCCAATGCAGAATTGGTGAAAGGAAATATAACTCTAATTTAAGCTTTCCTTTAGTGGGACCTGTATCACGTGGTCCATTTGAGTTTCTACTCCTCTCCTATGTCACATAGTGCGCAAGGGCGAGCGCGTGCAGGTGTGAAAGTGAGAGCACGAGAGTGTCAGTATTTGGATGAACCGTAAGAGCGTCACAGAGCACGTATATGATAATTGCATATTTTACGTAATTTTTTTAAACATGCATAATTGTTGGAAATAAAATTACCAATCACCGTACTACAAATGGAATTTATCTTTCCTGTCCTTTTTGATAAACTAATAGACATGGATTGGAAGACTAAAGTTGAATACTGGTAGAGTTTGTCCCGCATTGGTTAATTATAACCTCCAAACTAGTATATGAGCCTGGGCGGCCTCTCCACTCATTGCCAGTTGGTTTTGAGTTGGATGCTTTAACATGGTATCAGAGCTAGGCTTTCGGAGAACTTTGGACAAGACTTTCTTTGTTATTGCCCTGTTGTTTGTGCCATTAGTTCTTTCGTTATGATCCCAATGTTGTGGATCCGTTGTTTACCTCTCCATGTGCGGTTCATGGGTCGCACGTGTTGGGGAGTATTAGAGTTTGTCCCGTATTGGTTAATTATAACCTCCAAAGTTAGTATATGAGTCTGGGCAGCCTCTCCACTCATTGCCAATTGGTTTTGAGTTGGATGCTTCAGCAAATACTAAGGGACTATGGAGTAGTAATTTAAAAGTACACATTTCTCAATTAATGTGCAAGATCGTCAGGTTTTAGTCTTGAATTCCAACAGCCATGTTGGATGGGCAACTTGAATTTTTTTTTTTTTTTCTTTTCTGTGTGGCAGCTTTAATTGCAAGCTTTATTTCCTGGCATTGCATTTGCACTCAAACAGGTGCTGATTTTGAGACTTTCCTTGGTAAAGTGTGTATACGTGGCAACATCTGGTTCGTCAAAAAAACCAGTGCACTTGTAAGTTCACGAATTAGATTCGTTGAATCGGCGAACTGTTTCCGATGTCACACCCATTTTCTCAATTCGCGACCCTGCGCGCAGTTCGGTACCCCACACGCATGATTTGTGTGACTATGTTCCTCTCTGCCCCAATAGACCATGTGGGGGGAAAAAAAGGTCCCGGGCTGCTGGCACTCCATTCTGAAATGAGGAATTCTGGTAGTTATGCAATTATTGTAAATCTGCGTGAATGATTCCTTCGGAATTCACTCATTTAATTTATTGATCTGCGTGTTCGCAAAATTTGTAGCAACTGTTGTGTTGAATTACACTTGAATAGCAGATCTGCTAGCTGGATGGGCAAGAATCACTTAGGTTGATATATTTGGAAGTCGAAGAGGCCCATCTTAAAAAATTTGAGCTAGTTACCACTTCACCCTGTACCTAGGACCCGTCAATATAAGTCTTGGTTCTCTAATAGTATGAGTTGGGTTTCCTTACCATACTGGCCATGTCCGTGCCACTTGACATATGTGAACCTTGTGATTTTCAAGGTGCAATTACATTGTAATTTGTAGGCATAGTGATAGATACATACGATAAGCATCTTGCAACTAATTATTTGATTTATTGCAGTCTGTATTTCTCAATTAGTTCACCATTATAATTTTGCGTCTGGCAGTTCCTACTTAAGTTCTTTTCTGTGCTTGTCAAATTTTATTAGTATGATATTTAGTATTAATGCAACTAAGCAACAATTTTTCATCTTATTCTACCATAACTCTTATGTGCTAAGGATATTTTCTCCTATGGTGTTGTCACAAACTTGGAGTTGTCTTCGATTATTGCATGTTATGATAGCGTATGCACAAACTTGCTTCTAGATCTTGTCTCTTGTTTTTTTTTTCCCCATCTGCCCTCCCCATTTGCACTTTGTGCATGTATTGCATTCCATGCAAGTTTTGAGTTCATTGAGGAATGTGTGCTGCTTATTGTTCCTTATGTCCTGTTACTCGAAAATTTGTGTCTTTCTCCACGTTGAGACGGTTGTTAGAATCGTTCAATTCACGATTTGTATTGTACGATTCGGTACGTAATCGAGACGAATAGGCTGTATCGGAAGTAGCTGTGAATCGTAAGTGAATCGGTGATCCGAATCGGTGAATCGTTCAATTCACTTAAAATTTCTGAAATTTATTTTTTACTCTTGTTTTGCCTTTTCGTTGTTGGAAAAGGGTTCAAACTATTTTTTTTAAGGTCTTTAGTATTGTTATATGCCATCTTTTGTCTATGTTTCTCATTATGTTGTAGTATTATAATTTATAAGTAATAAGAAAGGAAGATTTATTACGAGAGTGAATCGAAAATGAGAAAGATAAAGGGAATACAACCACCCAGACCTTTTAAAGGTTTGTTTCATTCTTTTAACTCTTTTTTACAAAAAGGACCATTTGTAGGATTCACGAATTCTCATCTCTTGGTAGTTGCAATAGAAGCAGCTTCCCTAATACTCCACATTTTTATGAAATCATAATTTAAAATAATGTTTTTATTGATTTAGGCCTCAAACTTTCATTTATAGTATATTTTTGTTACCCTAATCAATATACATAGGTTTCCATGCGTTATAGAAATCATGACCGAATCGGAGCGATTCACGATTCGGAAAAAGACCATTTCGATTCTCGATACGATTCACGATTTGACAACCTTGACGTTGACTGCATTTTTCAAAGTTCGAATACAAATTTTTAGTGAAATTATACTTCTGATTGCTCGATTTCCTATTTTTACTGCAAATTCAGATACTGACGGTTGAGAATGTAAATGCAGCTTACTGGGATACTGAGAAAGGTGAAGTTGTTCTAGTGGATACTGTCGACATATCAATCGCTGTTGCTACTGAAAAGGTACTGTGTTCCCCTTCTTCTGCTTAATGTTAATATGGTTATTAGCAGCTCCTAATCCACCATTATTAATTCCAATGACAGGGATTGATGACTCCAATTGTAAGGAATGCCGATCAGAAAACCATATCATCAATCTCCTCGGAGGTACTCAATTTGTTTTCTACAATCACGGCTGCTAATGACCTGAACCTAATTGAGCATCTTATTTGTTAAGCTTGGCTTGGGCCTGAGCCTGAGCCTACTAGATGTTTATGTTAAAACTCTGCAAACTCGCGAGGTGGTTTGGCTTATCAATATTAGTGGTTACCAACCACCTTATGGTATTTTCATATTTGTTTGTAAATATTATAGGTTTGCTTTGAAAAGTAAAGCATCAACAAAGAAAAAAGGTTGTTTATGTAATCTTATTTGATCGTGGCATGTGCTTTTATTTGGAAGCCATTAAGAATTATTACACGTCAAGGATGGGTGAGACAAGCTGAACCAAAAAAATGCCTATACCAGTAAAATGCTTCTCTCTTTACATTATGTAGTTCAGTAGTTATATCCTTTGCTGATATCGACCAAGCAAGATAAATATATACTTCCCAAAGAAAGAAGACAGAATGATTGAACTGCCTAAAGGGCTCCTTTAGGTTCACTGTGAAATGGACCACTTCCCAATCTGAATTCTCTATCTATACCCTTTGTTCATGTTCCTCTCGCTCTGCGTCCAGTGTCTTTCTTTGTATGGATTGCTTATTCTGATTCTAAGAGCACAGTTACAATTTATTTTTATCTGAGCTGGTCTGGATTTCCAACTCTTGCTCTAGTAGCTAGCTAGCTTTCTGTACGCTGTAAGTCTTAGGACCTGACGCATGGGACTCACCCTTTAGATTGTTTCCCATCTGTATGACATCGCTACATGGTCATTCAATTAGCATGGGATCTTCTAGTATTACAGCACAAGCTTGATGAGTTGAGCTCTTGTATGTCCAAGCTTTGCTCGATTTCTTTAATGTGCTCATATCAAGATCTCGGGATGAATTTGATACTCTAGTGGAGGAGTCTGAACAAGCTAGGGGTGAGTCGAATGCAAATAGCTTGGATTGTTTGCAGATTGTTTACAATTGCTGTCTTTATAGAAGCAAAGTCCCTATAAACCTCAATTTTTGCATACAAGAGGAGAGTAGACAGTGGTATTTTTTGCGGTGCTGCAACTCGTTCACACTCGCAAATGTACGGTGTACCACATGCAGATATACCACCAGTAGCACTTCAATAATTTTATTCTCTCCTATTTTTCTCTAATGCTTTTGGATTTGTAAATTTATTAGGCCCTTTCAATCTCTTTACCTAATAATTGCAATGACCTCACAACTGATTTTTCATTCCCATAATTTATGTCAATGGTATAGAGATTAAAAGAAGATGAGCTTTGAATAATGAGCCAGCTTCTGGTAAAATGACTTTTTCTTTTGTATTTTCTTCTTGTTGAGAGAGAGAGAGAGGGAGGGCGGGCGGGTGAGAGGGAGGGAGGGAGGGAGTACACAATGGTAATTTGCTGCAAAAGATGTGGGTACCATCACTCGTCATGGCTCCTGATGATGAGAGTAAGATATTATGAATTTTGTTAAGGATTTCAATTGTTTCGGATAGATATTTCCATGTGGTGCCCTATAACTTCATTTGTTAGTTTTATTGTGTGTACAAAGTTAGATAGCATCCCTAGGTTTTCATTGTAAAAGTCGTAGTTTAAAGGTCATCATTACGTGCAGAAGCGTATATAGTGCCATTGTGCCAACTTCAGCCTTAAATAGCTTGAAGTTATGCAGTTCGGGTTGCAATCTCCTATAAAAGATTGCTCAACATTTGACATCAAAGAGATGGTTGAAGTTGTTGCAGCTTATTGCGATCAAAAGATGGTTTAGCAAGTGGACATTAGGAACCGTTTCAGCCTCGTTGTCCTAACTGGTATGGAAACTGCAACAAGTGTAGCTGATCAAATTTGGAATTAGAAATTGAAGTAGTTGTAGGTATCAATAATATTCCTAGTTTAGTTGGGAGTTGAGGAACTGCAACCCTACACTAGATCAATTCTTTGACATGTTAGATATTTTTGGAGTTTAGAAGCTACATAGGTCCTTTTATTGTTTGGCCTTTTCTTTATGCTCCTCGCTTTCTTTTGTACATGGGTAGCATCCCCTTGTGTCTTTTCAACAAAATTTATAGCTTATAAAAAAGGTGTTAATGATATTTCTAGCTTTCATAGGCTTGTCTCTTGATTAAATTCTGGTAAGTAAAGCGATGCCCAAGCTTCCTTTTCTCATAATTTCTGATTCTTGGGTGATCTCTGCAATTAAGGTCAAGGAATTAGCTGCAAAGGCTCGAGCAGGGAAGCTTACTCCCAATGAGTTTCAAGGCGGCACTTTCAGGTGAATACACTGGAAATTCTCCCATTTGCCTCATAATTTGTCTTTCCTTTCCTCCTTTTGGAAGTGAAAGGGGGCTAGCTATTATCTAGTCCTCCTTCCTGCGAAAAAGAAGTCATCGTCAATCTTCCGTTAACTTGCTTGCAGCATCTCAAACCTTGGAATGTTTCCAGTGGACAAGTTTTGTGCAATAATTAATCCTCCACAGGTCTCTCTCTCTCTCTCTCTCTCTCTCTCTCTCTCTCTCTCTCTCTCTCTCTCTCTCTCTCTCTCTCACACACACACACACATTGTGCATGCGTGCACGAGCACATCCATGGGCGGCCAACAATTGCTGAAAAAAAATTTCATGGACTGCTAGCCTTTCCATACCTCTGCAGAGTCAGCAGAATACTGTCTGAGCATCCGTACTAAGTAAAGGAATTGTTAGGTAGTGACTTTGTTTATACTCCATTTGATGTGTTTCCTTCTTTTTTTTTCTTAATTTTGATAAGGGGAAAATTTCCATTCAAGAAAGCCATCCAACACTTACAAAGGGATTGTGTAAAAAAAAAGTGAAAACAATCTAAGCACAACCCGTCGTCATGAAGAAGATAAACAAATTAAAGCAAAATAGGAGAATTTTCTGCTGTATCTAGACATACAGCAATAACAGACTGAAAATGAATTCGGCGATAGTGCAAGTCAAAGATCGAGAAACAAAAGCCGCCCCCAAAGGGTGGAATAGAGTCAAATAAAGGAAAACATTGAAGGATAATGTAATTCCAACACAAAAACCACCAAACAAAAGAGAAAAATAAAAGGCACTCCAAAACTAAATGATGAAGACTCCAGTGACTGAAATCCCGATTTCAAACCATGGATTAACGGCGAAGAGCTCCGAACTCTGGATCTTCGAAACTCCATTCTGAGGGCTGAAATCACTCATCCTCTCCTGACTTAGAGGAAAGGCGAAGCAGGATGTGGAAGAGGTGGTCCTGCAATAGATGGTGGCGGCCGAGGCAGGTTGAAGCGGCCGGCATGGAGGGTAGTTTGGTGGTGGAGATTATTGAGAACAAGGAAAAGACAAGAGAATCTCATAGCAAAGGAGATGGAAACCCCTCAACAGAGGTAGATACCACTGGCGGGGAGGGGAGGCTTTCGGATCTAGACTCCTTGCTAGTGAAGTTTGGTGGGTATTTTAGTGGGTGGTGTTTGATGTATGTTAGCATTTGAGTTTAATTTGGCTAGCCCACTAGCGAAGTTTGGGGAAGAGAGCAGGGGACCAAAAATTTACATTTTGTACCTTTTCTTATTTGGATACCCTTTTGTAATCTCACTTTTGTGTTATAATATAGTACATCTTAACACATTCATTGGAGCACTGATTCACTCTGTAAACTAGCAAACACTGACAAGTACTTGGCATGGAAAATGTGGGTTCCACTGTTACCACTTATATATCACACATTTTTAACACTTCTATGTGGATGTCCTTGCTCTACCATCCGACAATCTTGTGTCAAAAAATAACACCTCTGACATTTAACTGAAACAAGGTTTCTAGAGGGGTGCGAAACCAGTATCTCGAATTTAATTTGATCATTCATTTCTTGCAGGCATGTATTCTTGCTGTTGGCAGGGGCAATGAAGTTGTGGAACCAGTAGTTGGAAGTGATGGTAGTGTTACACCATATCCTTCAATAACTGTACCATACCATTAAGAAAGTGCTGCTTTTTTCTTTTCTTTTTTTTAAGTTCTCACTTGTATTCACTCTATGTCCAGGAACTGAGAGGCCTTCAGTTGTCACGAAAATGAATTTAACGTTGTCTGCTGATCATCGTGTTTTCGATGGCAAAGTTGGAGGTAAACAGGACTTAATTCAATTTCCAGACTGAGAAGATATAAATCACATAGAGTTTGTATAAATCCCTCATACACTGCATGCTATCCAAACAATCGGTATTAGGTTTTGTTATGAGTTGGCGCAAGTGGGTGAGCTACTTTGACCTCCTGAATCAGGAATGTTCAATATGAAGCGTAACTCGACCCATAACAATATTCTAGCTTAGTCACCTTTCATTACTGATGCTACATTTAGAGGGATGATGAAAGGCCACCGACTTAACTCTCTGTTCAACTCCAAGTTGGAAGGGTTTGGAGGGAAATTGAAGGGAAGTTATAGATCGCCAATTTTGTCATCACCTAATAGAAAGTAAATTTGTTATTATGCCATCACTGTAGCCAAATTCTTCTTTTCCTTTTCCTTTTCTTTTGCCTCTTTCCCAGAAGAAATTTAAGGAAAAATTACACTTCTCATTCTCTGCTTCCCTACCCACCTTATCAACACTTCCCTATCAGAACATTGCATCTTGGAAATTCTAAAATCTTTCTTGTCCTTGTATTGCTATGTAATGAATAGTGAGCCAAGGTTTTCCATTGTTTTCTGTGTTTGCTTTTTCCCCTCTGGATGTGGCCATCCTTGACTGGATCTGGGGACCCTGTACAGGCCAAAGCACTACAATGTAGGTTCCACCTCGAGCCCTTCATCATTATGTGAGCTTTTCTTTTTGTAGGACCCGTTGAGTATTATATTTACAAAAATTAGGTTGCCACTCCCTTCTCAGGGAACCATACATGAGAATCAGACATTGGTAGCCGATTTGATCTTTTCATTTTTGTCATCCGATCAACTTGATGTTTTGCATGATTGATCCACTCAATAAACTTAAAATGAACGGTTCGAATCATGACGGTGGACTTGAGGTGGACTCAACTGAGGTCTCTATAGTGCTTTGGTGCACTACAGGGTCACCTTATTACTTAATTGAAAACCCTTAATTATTTCCCTTGTTCTGGCTCCTGAGGTCAATGCAAATTTGTTTTGCAGGTGCTTTCCTTGCTGCTTTACGTTCAAACTTCAGTGACATTCAAAGACTTCTGTTGTAATGAAATTAGCGAAGCCCTCAAAGTTATAGGCAGGAACGCATAGAGAACCATTATGAAATTTCCATCGTCGGATCGGCTTTTTCCTCCGTGCTCAGGATATTAACACTTGCCATTTTCGCCCTTTGGGTTGATTGTATTTTTTCCCACCCCTGATTCATTAGGTCCTAGCTGTTTCAAGAAATGAACAGATTTTAAAGAACATACTGAATTTAGTTCGCATGATATTTATCATTTTGGCTAGTGATCTTATTCTTCTCCGGAAAGACGGTGGCTAGTGATCTTATTCTTCTCCGGAAAGACGGTATGCTTCGTTTGTGGATTCCTTATGTAAGGAATAATTTTCCTACAAAACTATGCTGCAGTTTTGATGTCTTCTACTAGGAAATAAGAGCAGCAAAACATGTATTCGTGTCTTGATTTCAATAAGTACCAGTGTTTTTTTGTATTTGAAGAGAGAAATTTGAATAGTTATTCTTTTACAACAGATAAATAAATATCATTGTTGGTTACAGTTTTAAGTGGTTGTGAAGAGCATTCTTATCCAATAATTTTCGGAATTTTCTATGATGCCCCCAAGTGCATGATGTCCCCATCAAAATATAAACCTTTAGATTGGAGTTTTAGATAAAATCTAAATCGTTAGATCAAAACTACTCATAAAAAGTAAGATGGATTTGCTAAAAAATAAGATAGTTTTGCGGTTTTCCTGTCAAAAAATGCAAATTTACTTACCATAAACACTAACTTTACTTGCCAATTCTTATGCCAACACTTGTCAAAAGTACCCTGTAAACGATAACTCCAGAAGTAGCCAAGACTGAGCTACATACAAGGTCTCCCCTACAAAGGCCTCCAATGCCATCTGACCATCCAAGTGCCAAAAGTGTTGCCTTAGGATCAGTATTTAGAGTTCCATCCCCCCGGTGAGGAGGTAACCAACCGAGCAAACCACTATTGCGATCCCCATAAATGTACTTCTTGCAAGGCTTGCTAAGCTTCTTCATTCATGTGACAGACATCGCAAAAGTAGTTGTTGAATTTTTGTGGTAGTTTAATAGTAATATCACTATGAGTAACATTATTGTTGCATCTTTTCTTTTTGTGGCCGTGAATTGTGATACATTTCTTCTTTATGTGCATTTCTGCTAGCTGGCAGTGGCAGACAAACATTTATAAATGTATATTAAAATCTTCATACGGTGAAATATAAGACAAGAATGCATAATTGGTTAAGTAAAGGACAAGTGGAGCATTCAATTTTCACCAGTTTTAGTTGGGAAATGTCTGGCAATTATTTCTTGTCCATACATGCATGAGTCTAGTGTATATATATATGTAAGCATATTTCTCATTACACATGAGAGACCATTCCCTGCCAAAAAGCCATTGTAATATCACAAACATTAGTCTGGTGAACGATCGCCGATGGAGGGCATCCTAAAAGTATAAGATATTTTAACCCCGATGGGTTTCGCAGTCGACCATTTGATAGCCCTGTTCCTGAATATACATAATAGGGTTCGTTGATGATAGCATAGTAAGAGATCAGGTGAATTATCACGCATTTTGCTTGCATCGGCTGCCAGCATAGAATGCATTCGTCAGGCAGTTCTCTCCAAAGGTTGCCAGAGAGTAACGTTGCATGAAGTCACTTGCGATGCTATCATTTTCCTGGTCTCATCATTCTGGTAACAAGGTGGTACTGGAATTGGCTTCTCTGTGGCCGGAAACACACATGGGAGAGAACGCTGGGGAAGGTGCAGAGCGAGCTGAACCCGCAACCACTGGCAATAGGCAGAAGGGATGCAAAGATCTTGAGAGTGACGTAGGATAACGAATTGCATGAGAGGACGATGGCATCTCTGGTGTGCTCGAGTATTAAACGAAATGATCTTGCTGGTGTGGACTTCGCACGTTAGGAATTACTAGTTTGATGGACTTATCTACCCAAACTATATAGGCAATGTATTGCTAACCAAATCTCCCATTTTATTTTCAATAACTGTTTCTAAAAGCGATATGCAAAATGAATTCTAAAAACAACCACAAAACAGTAACTTGCTGTTAATGATACAATCAATAATATGTGATGACATTAAAAACTCACTTCAAAATGCAGAAAGGTCTTTGCCTTTGGTAAAGTAAGAAACAACCTCCTTCTATGATGCTCTCGCTATATCCAGAAACAATATGCTTTAGCATTCTGGGCTGAATTCTTTCGTAGCAAGAGGTTCGTACCACTGGGGCCCAAACCCAGCAGCTTTTCTAGCTGCCTCATTAAAGGGAGGCTTCAATGGGCCCCTGAAGTACGTTCTCACAATCGCATGAAACCTGCGAATCACCTCATCGGTCTCCATCATGGAATCGCTTTCACCAGCTCCAACTTCTTGAGAGGCTGAAATTAGATCTCTAGACCTCAAACAAAGGTACCTGAACCATTTTACTCCAGCAGCACAATGGGTAATCTCTTCTGGGTAAATAACGTTCTCCAGTAAATCAGCAGTTTGGTTATCACCTCCGTTGCGGAAGCGCGAAATAGTTGTGGGAAGCACGTCAAGCCCTCTAGCCTGTGTTCAAACTCTGTCAAGTTGTCAAATTAAATACCACGAGAAAATAGTATTCTAGGAATCAAGTAACAACATTTGTGAGCATTCAGCATCGACTTTGTTGCAAGTATACTGCATGATGAAAAAGACTCTTCAGACTCCAGGAGATGCCATTTCAACAATTCATCAGTGCATTTTTTGTTTTAAATCAGCAGGTGATAATTTTTTCCTATCATAAGAATTATATCAACATGGGCATCAACTACTCCTATATAAGAAAGTCTAACAGCAACACCACAAGCATAAAATAAGCCTGACAAAAACAATACTATTCTGAAAGATGAAAAGAAAGCCTCCATTCAGGAAGAGTTTACCCCGTTGATTTACCATAATCAATGTTGTTCCAGCAAAAATACTTTATGTTATCACTTCAGTTAAAGGAACAAGGATTGTAATAAACGTGGAATCACATTGCATTTGGATAGGCTATTTGCTATAACTAACCTCGAATAATATCACCTCCATGTAAGTATAACACCAATTTACATTTTTACCGACACAAAGGTAGCAAAGTTTGAGAAATTCAAACCCACCTCATGAACACAATGCTCAACTGCCAGACGTGCTAGCAGGTCATTAGCAGTTGCAGTAGCAGAGTCCCATAGACCATCATGAGCTGGCAATGCTCCATAGAAGGATCCAAGCTCCTCAAGTCGTGCTGCAAGGAGGCTGAAGTGTCGACCTTCATCTTGAGCAACCTTTACAAAATCAGTGAAGAATTCTCTTGGCATTGCCTCCTGCTTTCCAAATCGTGCAATTATATCCTAGAGGAGGTTGGAAAGATCAAGTAGAATAATTAACATGTGTTCATACAAGAGAGTGGTCATCTAAGCATACCCATAGTCGCCACAATGATGGTACAAACTATTAATTACATCAAAGTGTAGGCTAAAGAAACACATACAACAAAGCTCAAAACAACATTAGTCAAGGCAATTGGAAGGAACATGGCACAACCTTCAGTTTACCAACCCCTGTGGCTCTAAATACAGCTAACTGACAAATGAGACTAGGGCAATGGACTCCAAGTACTTGGTATTGGAAGCACTGAGTTGAATCTATTACATATAAGGAAATAAAATTTATCCATGCACGGATTAGAAAAACAATTATGCTAACACCATTCACATATTAACACGTAATGCGTCAAAACCCATATAAATTATTATTCAGCTTCCCAACTCAAAGAGAATAAAAATTAGTGCAAAATAAACCCCTATAAATTTCCAAGAATAAGATATTCATAATCCTTTTCATTTCGCACCACATATATTCATCAATGATCCCAACCATCACCTATTGAGCGGTGGATAACACTCACATTATGGGAAAAAAAGTTGTATTGTGAATGCATTTTTCAAAAATACTAATTCACACATCCACGGACATCAACATCCAATACACATTCGACACGAATCAAAATGCACATTTTGAATAGGGATAACACCCATTACCCAAGACAAGTCAATAGCCCAGCTCTCAGTATGAGCAAGACTGTGCACAATGGCTTGCCTGCTCTGCAAACTACCTGCTTTCCCAAGCTTCGGCATTAGACTGGGTGGCACCAGCTTCACCTGTATCAATCTCATTCATTAATAAACACATTACGCATACGTTATTTATGGCCATAGAACATCAAATGAAAGGTCATGTAGATATATGCAAGTCATTGAGACATTCTATCAAACAGGTGTAGAATGTAACTGAAGTTGGAGGCCTTTTACATTGGTGAGCCTGGAGGGGCGATCTGGTACTGAGAAGTCTAGAGAAGGGTCGTAGGGTGTGGTGATGAGTCCTTGTTGCCATTTTGTGGCCACTTCGTCACCGAGTCGAGCCTTGTCAACTGGGTCGGCTGTATTCAGGACTCGTAGCGCCGCCGCGACCAGAGATTCTGTGCCCATTCTCTCTCTTACAAACAGTACCGTTGGTATAGTTTTAGGGAGCACCTAATTAAGTTTCTATAAAGATATTGATATGGGTACCGAACCGTGGTAGAGAAATTATACAAATGGGCGTGCAGAACTGCAGGACACAGATGGAGCCCGGATAGCACTAGAGGCGGGGTCCCTGCACACACAAAAAAATCCTCTAGCATTATATAGGGGAAGAAATGAATTATACTAAGCTTGGCCTTGAAAATTATTTTGAAAAACAAAGTCAAATAGTAGTGACCTTAAACATTAATTTCTAAATTTTTTTTTTTTTGAAACAGTCAAGTCATATCATTAATCAGCCATTCGGCAAAGATTACATTACTGAAAACAAGAATGAACCAAAACTACCAAAATCTAAGACTCGAGCTACTGAAAAAGCACACAAGCTTCCAAGCTCGCAAGACACACCTGCCGAAGCAAACCCGCACTAGGTGCCGGCACAGAGTCCGTCCTCGATTTAGTAGTAGAGAATCCTAAGGGACACCCAGCTCAAACCATTAAGCATAAAATACGGATGAAATCTAGAACAAAAACACTCCACGCAGGGAGCAAAGCACTCGTAAAGGGGCTAAACAAACCACCTAAACAGGGGTAAAGACAAACCGAAAACAAAACAAACAGAAAAAAAAAAGCTCCGGTGGAAGAAACCTGCCGTCGAGAAACGTCGTGCCGGAACCGACCGCTTATTCACCGGAGAGGCCAAAACCGGACGCCCAAAACTCCAAACCTTCACAGATCTGACCCAAACCAGGGAGGTGGAAGCGGAGGGAAGGGTGTAGGGCGGCGAAGAAAGGCGACGGAGGGAGGATGGAGGGGTGTTAGGAAAGAAAATGGAGGAGGAAGGTGGAGGGAGAAGAGGTAGGTGGGGGTAGAGAAGGGGAGGAGAGGAGGAGGGGGGGAGGATGGTCGGAGGAGGGGAGGGAGGGGGTAGAGGGAGAGGCGGCGGCCTCAGCCCCCTCCCAGATCTAAAACTTTGAGGCTCTTTCTCTCACTAGGGTTTTCTCTTTCTCTCGTTTCTAAACATTAAGGGTTAAGATATAACAAAAAATAGAATTGCAGGGTTAATATTGTGAATGCAACTCCCAATTTTCTCCAACAAAAATCCTCAATCGTCGAGGCTACGTGAGTTGCTCTTCTTCATACGATCCTATCTCTCCCACAAACCTTTTGCAGTTGTGTACGGGGATAAAATCCACGTAAGTCTTTGATCACGTGCTTCTTCACCGGAACCCTAAATCTACAAGACAGACAAGGGTTAGAGCAAATTTGCCTCTTGTCGGCAAAGGCCCTCCGATGCTTAAATTAGTATAGGAATCACTAATTAAGCAAAGAACA
Organism: Vaccinium myrtillus; assembly: GCA_016920895.1. Classification (NCBI taxonomy): domain Eukaryota; kingdom Viridiplantae; phylum Streptophyta; class Magnoliopsida; order Ericales; family Ericaceae; genus Vaccinium; species Vaccinium myrtillus. Next base: position 14,885,697 of record CM029280.1, on the reverse strand, counting down.
TAATGTATAACTGTGTATTACAGCGTACCTTTCTTCATGGGTATCATGCTGTATTTATAGGTGAGAATTGCTTATTGATCTAGGCATCTCATGCCCTTGTTTCCTATTTGCCTTAGGAAATCTTTCCTAATAGGACTCCTCCTATTAGATATGGTGGTGCCAATATTTCCAAGATCTCTTCTTGTATTAGAATCCCATTCCATATAGGTTTCTCTCCTATATGGTTGTGTCATGTATTACTAATTGCACTAGAAATACATATATCAATTCCTTAAATCATGACATCTCCGAAGGCTCTCTCTCTCTCTCTCTCTCTCTCTCTCTCTCTCTCTCTCTCTTCTCGAAAACCCTAGCCACCACTAACATTACTCTTCCTCCTTCCCCTCCCCCCTGGGTTTCAATACCCATGGTGGTGGGAGGGGAGGGTCATGGTACTATTTATTTTCTTCGTCCGTTCTTTCTTTTTCTTTTGTCTCTCTAGATCAACGATTTGTCGCCTGATCTAAGAGGGTTATGTCTCTCGCTTTGTGAGAGTTGTTAGTTTCGTCTTTGGACAATTTTCGTCTATAGATCGGGTACTTTCAGGCGTGGTTGCTTTACAATGGTATCTGTGCCAACAGTGTTCTTACCCGACATGATATCACTGGCAGGGCAACTCGTGGTGGCTTTGAAGATCTGTAGTTTTGGGAGTTCATTGGTGCGAGCATGTTTGGTTGGAGTCCATCCGATCGTCTGGGTATTCTTTGTCTTTTATCTTTAACTAGCACTAAGTCTCTTCAGAGATGCTGATTCTAGGTATGAATCTTGTAAGTGCCGCTGTTTGCGTCAGGCCATGTCTGGGTTAGGGTGAAACACATCGATTGCCTTGTGCGTTTCTTGTTCTCTATTAAGATGATTAGTTTGGCTTTGTCCAAGATCTTTGTAATGAATTCCGTTTTTGTAAGTGCCGTTGGGCGTTCATTAATATAATCTTCTCATTTCCGTGTCAAAAAAAAAAATTCCTTAAATCACGGGATTGCTTCTTATCACATAAGAGGCCGACTTAGAATCTTCTGGGACGTCTCACTGCCCTATACTCCTAAGGCGGTGCTGTGCTTCCACATAGCTCGGCATGACTCGTACAAAGCTCAGCCCATTCGTCCCAAGCTTGCACCGGGCTGAACCATGTATTCCCAGAATGCTGCCCTAGCTATATTCGTAGCTTTATCTAGCTTGGCCTTGTCTTGAGACATCCTTTCGTGGTATTGCCGAATTGGTACACCTTCGCTTGGTGCCTAGTTTGTTACCCTGACCCTACTCATGGTCAATACAGCTCGGCATAAGGTCAAGGATCCCTTATATAGTAACGCCGAGCTAGTCACCGTCCCGTGGTGGTTATTCTAAGCACGTGCTTTATTATTTCTATGGGTAATTGGAATTTACCCACTCCAAGTTGGACTGCAAATTATTCAGGTAACGATTTCTAAGTTGAGTGAAATGTTGGTAAAAACAAGAAAGCCCACGATATTATCGATGCTTTTAGTGACATGAAGGAGCGTCGAGCGTAGAGTGCTTTTAGTGACATGAAGGATCGCCGAGTGCCTTAAAGATGCCTTGTTTTACTAGATAGGTTGAGGTGAGTCCTTACTGCTTTTGCAATCTATTAATTTATGAAAAGCTTATTATCTGTGCAGGGAGTATTGCTATTTTGTACTTTTTTTAGTTTTAATATATTTTCGTTAAAATTTGGTATGCATTTTATTTTTGTCCCGAATACATATTTAACCTTACATAATAAAATTTCTGGCTCCGTCTCTGGTACAAGACCCACTTTTGGGTCCCACATGAATGATCCAAACCGTTCGATAATTTTAAAATAATTTTTCAAGTGTCCTTGCAAAAAATCAGCTCAATAGAATTTGCGTAAATGCTTGATCCAAACTTCAAATTTTTTATTCAGAATTCAAGATCCTGAAAAACATGAAGTTTGGATCAACACTTATGCATATCCAATTGAGCTGATTTTTTGCACACTAGAAAAATTATTTTAAAATTATTGAATGGTTCAGATCATTTGTGTGTGACCCAAAAGTGGGCCTTGCACCCGATTTGTACAATTTTGATACCATGGGGGTCGGTACCCTAGAGTGTCCATTAAGTTTTGGCGAATAGAACAACCCCTTTTTCTAAAAAATGCAACCCACTACAAATTAACTAATTTGAGGACAAAAATTCCCTTGCGTAATTGACTATAATGTCCCCTTAATTTTACTTCATACAACCCCCAAATTCTAAAACCCTACAATACTCCATTTATCTACACCCCACCCATCCCCATCCTTTCCTCTCATATGTGTATTGCGTACACCATTGTCTCCATCCTTCGACCTCTCCACTTGTCTCCCACCTTAAACTCTAACCTACAATCACTCCCCTCCTTATTCTTCACCTCTCCCTCAATGGAAAACCAAATGAGGCCTTGTTTGATAACATCATTCAACACTTAAAACTAAATATGTTAAGTAAAAATGAAATAAGTTGGTTTGATAACCAAATTTGGGGGTACTTAATAGTTTCAGAGCACGACAAAACTAAAGAGGAAGTAGGCTCCTCCCTACTTATCACTTAATGTTGAATACGCTCAACAGAGAAGAGAATACTTGGTTTCTTTCAAGACCTAGATGCCCTTGCCTCCCAGAATCTGTTCCCCACCACAAGATCGATCTTCCCCAACCGATTCCCATGTCCATACATCTCTCTCTCTCTCTCTCTCTCTCTAAGCTTGATCCAATTGTGTCTCGAGTCTTGTCTCTTTACACATACGGGTTCTTCGAAACTGAAAGATTAGCAGTTTGTATACAGAAATCCTAATCGAAACACCCTAATTGAATTGCAATTTTAACTACTGCATATACATATATCTGTGTATATGTGGTTGTTTGTATATGTATTCACTCATTTATATTTTTATATAAGAAAACAAAATGGCTGAGGTTTAATTTGTGCAATTTCAGATACATTTTGATTAATTTGTGTATTTACATATGTATTTTTTTTGATGAATTCAACGATCGAAATGTGTTTTACAGCAATGCTCAACATGTGCCAAAATATTTTTGCGATTTTGGCATTCCAACGTGAATATATGAAGGGGCAAAGTTGGAAAATGAGTGAATTTAAGACTTTAGTTCCATGTACAGATCAAACAGCTTATCTGATTTAGTACTTAAAATTCAGTACATATCAAACAGCTTAAGAAATTCAGTATTCAGCTTTCAAAACTTAATTTTCAGTTTTCAGTTTTCAGTTTTCAGCTTTATCAAACATAACCGAAGCAATCAATGGAAAGTTCTTCCCCTTAATTCCATTGATAACTTAAACTTTGACCCACTAACCTCATTTTTTGAAATGGAAGAAACACCAATGAGGCTTGAAATTATGATTTCAAAATCCATGGAGGTCGACAAGGAAGCTAATGGGATGGAAATGGTGCTTTGGGAAGCAAAAGAAAGGCAAGAGAGAACACCCAGATTTCAACTTTTCATTTTTGTTGTCTGTCATTCGGATATTATGAAAAGTGGAAATGGTGTTTGAAATTATTTCAAACACACCATGGAGGTCGACAAGGAAGCTAATGGGATGGAAATGGTGCTTTGGGAAGCAAAAGAAAGGTAACACCCAAATTTTAACTTTTCATTTTTGTTGTCCGTCATTCGGATATCCAGCGTTAAATTTGGACAATGTTTTTGGATTTTAATGTTTGAAAGATGTCCTTTTATTCAAGTTTAGGGGTGTAAGTGTTAAGGGGTGAGAGTATATAAGACTTCTTTGTCTTGCATTTGGAACAAAAATCAGCACTCTCTCTTCTCTAACAGCTGACCCTCTCTCTCTCACTCCTCTCCTCCATTTTTCTTGCTCAAGAGCTCCAAAATTCACCAAACCTTCAAGTCCCCTTCAAGAACCCCACCTAAAATCACCTCCTCTACGCATTTTGAAGCTTGGATTGCACTCATTTCGCACCAAGAAACCCCATTTTGGGTTGGAGCAAATTGGAAGCTAGGGTTTTCATTTACCCACTCATTTCAAGCTCAAATCTTGAGGTAGGAAGACAAATTCTACTCCCTCTAGTTGTATTTAGGTGATATATAGCATATAACTTGCTTTTGTTTCTCAAATCCTTTGAATTCATGCTTTGCTCCCATGGTTGGTTTGTTTGAGCTAAATTTTGTGATCTATGATTTGAGTACTTGTTTGTTGCAATTGATGGTTGTTTGGCACTCCCTTGAGGTCCATTAGTCACTCTACATATCCAAATTTTGGCCCTAAGCTTCACAATTATGTTTGGGTTGAAATTCCACAGCAATAGGGTGAAAATCTGCCTGCTGCCCCTGTTTTAGAGCTGCTGCCCCTGTTTTCCAGAGCCTATCCCCTGTTTTTGGGGTGGTTTTCGGCCACCCTTTGATGCCCGTTTGGTCCCCGATCGTCCATATCTTCACATTTTTTACCCATACC
>CM029280.1:14858706-14876206 GCA_016920895.1 Vaccinium myrtillus | reverse complement strand
ATCATCTCTCTCTCTCTCTACAAAACCACTCTTTCACCATCAAAACCACTAGCAAAACCACTCTGCAAATCCAGAAATTCAGTTCTTGATCATCAACCAACCATACACATTGTCTAATTCGTCCAGAATATAAACCAAAAGCATCCATAATCATCCATCCCCAAGCCCAAAATCAAGTTCAAACTACAAGCATTTCCAAAAGGTAGTAAAACATGTGATGAACTCACTGTTTTGGTTCATCTGAGGAAGACCAGTGAGTTCAAGCAAGTTCATTGTACTTGCATTGAACTCACAAAGGTCTAAAAATCGTTTATAAAGAGATTTCAAATCTGCAGTCACAACAGGGGTTGAGCGCTCAAGCTTCAGGCTTTGAGCGCTCAAGCCCAGTTCTGAACAGGTTCTTGTTTTGTTGATTTTTGTGCCTCCTTTTAGTTCTGATCATCATTTAATGGTTACCAATGTTCGTGAATTTCTCCAAATAGCTTATTTGTGTCATAAAACCATATGCATGAACATTGTTTAACTAATTTATGATGATCGAAAATCAAAACCTTTGCAAATTACATCTTTGGGTGCAAAAGGGTGGCTGAAATCATATTCATTTGCTTCTGTCGAAAGTCAAGAAGGTCCTGAGAATCATCAATCATCCTTTTTTAAGTCAGAAATTAGTAAGCCAGTTTATGGCTTGAGCGCTCAAGGTCATTAACTTGAGCGCTCAAGTTGTTCTTGGACATTTTGTTGATTATTTGTTGTTTCGATGATGGACCATGGTTTGGCATACTAATATTGTGTGTGAGTTGTTATCACAGTGTTTAGAGTCTGGATTTCCCTTTTACTCCTCCATTCAAAAGCATTTTCTTATTAATCTATGGGGATTCTACTCTCTTCCCTTTCTTTTAGGGATCAATCCATTTGATTTATTTAATTTCCTTTGGAAAATGTTTGATGTAAAGAATGAGAAGAGAAGCTGTAAAAAGAAGAATAAAATCACAGAAACCAGGAACTGGTTTGAGCGCTCAATCCATGAGCATTGAGCGCTCAAACTGGTTTAGAGAGGTTGAGCGCTCAAGCCTTTGTCTTTGAGCGCTCAACCCCTATCCAGGGATCCAGTTTGTAAAACAGTTTGTTTGGGTCTCATATTTGCACTTTCTGGGATTGTTGTATAGTTTCTTTAATTTTCCATTTTCTTGTAAATATTTGTAATAGTTTTATTTATTATCATCATCATCATTCATGTAAATCATCAAGCACAAACATCCACTTTAGGTATATATTTTTATGATTTTATTGTTTATATGATTCCCATTCCCAACTTCCCTATTTCGTGAACAAATTGAATTTTGAATATTTCTAAAATCCCATGAAACATCGAGTAGAGACCGGTTCCCGGACCGGGCGAGTGGGGTGCCGTAAAACCCTTCCCCTCTCGTAACCAAACCTCCGAATCCGAGAAATCTTTGGTTTCACAATGGCTAGTAAAATCTCTTTCAAATGGGCAAATGAGTCATATTTTTATCGGTTTCTCGGGTTCGGACCTAAAATCCGGGTGGCGACTCAAACAATCACAATCTTTTCGAACGCGAATCGCATCGAATCTCAGTGGGCCGTCCACAAGCTGGCGACTCCGCTGGGGACCTTGGTTAATATATATTTTATTTAATTACACTTGTGTAATTCTTATTACACTTGTGTAATTCTTATTACACTTGTGTAATTTTATTGAAATATGTGCTAATCAAATGTGGGTTTAATTCGAAAGATGTTTTGTGGGATTTTTCAAATATTTGAAATTCAGTTTTGCATTGCACTTGCATGGTTCTTAGCCCCGCTGGCGTGTTTTGGCAATCCTGCCCGGCTTGCCGGTGACAGGGAATCCCGAAATGCCCAGCAACCCTCGACCGTGATAAATCACATCGTCACTATCGTTTTTAACGGTAGGAGGCGGTTTTGATTTTGAGTCCGGGGTACCCTCAATGACCAAAACCGGCCTTTGCATTTAGTTAACCATAGAACCCCACGTTTAGCAACCAACCGTGTGTTAAGTTTATGTGCTCCACCATTTTAATGTGCTATATGTTACCGCTTTTCTCGCCATGCCATATTGCATTCATGCATTTGCATTGTATATAGTCGTCGCGAGTGCTCGGTCCGTTTTGTTTTTCAGATTAGTTCTAGAGTCTCTGCGGTTAGTAGGAGATTGCCTTGGCCCGATGATGAGTCGTGCATCCCATATGCGCGTTGTTCTTACGAGTTAGCCTTTAGGACGACCGGACGTGGGAAAATTTGGATCATCAAATTCCTAAACACTGATCTAAACAGGTTTAAGGGACCTTGGCTCGAGGAGGGTCAATCGCCCTTAGGCATCTGATCTTAGATCATTGTCGAAATTTGTGTGGATCAGAATTTCCCAAATCCGATCATCGATTAAAGGACTTATTGCTTTAAAGAAAACTTGAGGATTGGGGCAATCTTTCGAAGCCGTCGAGTGCAGTCTAGGAGACTTTAAATCCACGGAGTATGAGATACCTCCGGTGTTGACCGTGCCCAAACGGTCACCCGTGTTTCGGACTAGCCTTGGAATCGATTGTAACTGGGTTGCGACACCTTATTGCTTTGTCTCGGATGGTCAAAGAAAGGACAACGGTTGCGGTTTCAACACCTAGGCTGTAGGTTGAAGCCGTAATTGCCAAGTAAAACGACTTACCCGTGGTGTTGATACAATTTGTTGTGCAAACGATTCCAAGTGAGTTCCGAAACCGGTAGACTAACTCTTAAGGATAGAAATAGGGCTAACTCTGTGAGTTGAGTTGCGGCGAGACGATTGAGAGCGTTCGTAAATCATTCTTTTTGTGCATAATAGACACGTCGAGTACGCATCTGAGTCCGGCTTTTGCTTTTTGATCAGTTCTTGAACCATTGGGCCTGCAAAGAAGAAGAAGACCTTACCTGTTTGGACTCGACCTCCCGGACAGAGATTGTCTAGATCCTTATCACCTAAGGCCGAGTCAAGTATGGTAGCGGAACAGGAACAGGAACAGGATCCCCCGAATGAGTTTGAGCGGTTGAGAAAGGAAATGCATGATGAGAGGGTCCGGAATGATACCCGAGTCGCCCAACTCATGGCGATTATGGTAAACATACAGAGCCGACTTCCCCCACCCCAGCAACGAATACCCGACGGTGAAGCTCGGGAACAAGAGGTTCCTAATGATGAACATCCGGAACAACCCCCTCCCCCTGAGAATCCCCAATTGGCTGAAATGCTAGCTAAGATACTCAAACTAGAGGAATCTGTGGCCAAAAGTGAGAAACGAGCCATCACCGGTTTCGACATGAACAAACTCTGCATCTTCCCAGGTGCTAAGCTCCCTAAGAAATTCAAGCATGTGGACTTCGAAAAGTTTGATGGGACTGGGGATCCGAGAGGACATGTTCAAGCATACGTAAGCTCCCTCTCGTTGCAAGAAGTTGATGAGCTGGCCATGGCTCAAATGTTTCATGAAACCCTAACAGGACCTGCACTCCAATGGCTTTTGTCTCTTGACATTTCGAAGAGACAAACTTGGGAAGAAATGGTGGCTGCTTTCATTAAGCAGTATGAGTATAATGTGCAGCTCAAGGTCACCACTCGTGAACTTGAGAGTATCAAGATGAAGGAAAGGGAGTCGTTCGCCGATTTTGTGAAAAGGTGGAGATCCAAGGCTGCGCAAATGACCGATCGTCCTAGTGACAAAGATCAGATGCGCATTATAACCAAGAACCTCCAACCCGATTTGGCTCAATACATGGTCATGGCCCAAGCACCTAACTTCAAGACCTACTTTGAGATGGGTCTGTCAATTGAAGAAGCTCTGCAGAGCGGGGTGTTGAAAAAAGGAGACTCCTTCCCCAAACCCAAGCGAAACTACATAGTTAACACCTCTTCCCTATACGCCAACCCCAGTTACACAGCCGGTACCTCATCCAATTCCACGAATCACCAACCCCATAAATGTGAACCCATAAATGCCATCTTGTCACAACCAATCCAATCAACCCAACCACCGCAAAACCAAAGAGGTTGGCGTATCTTCACCCCTCTTCCTCTACCTCTACCTGTTGCTTTTGAGCGACTCGTACAACAGGGAAAAATCAAACCTCTCCAACCAACTCCACCTCTACCTCTACCTGTTGCTTTTGAGATCCCAGCTTCGTTCAACTTACTGTTGGGACGTCCTTGGATGCATCGACCCGATATCATGGCAGTTCCATCCACTTTGCATTAAAAGGTTCTGCTTGGTTTGGAAAATGGGACAGTTGCCCTCTACGGGGACACAGGCATTCGCCCTCATGCTGAAGATAATGCTCCTTTGTTAGAAATTATGCACGATGAGAATGATGTTCAGCTTGGGGGCTTTGCTTTCGATACGTCCGGTGGTGTGTTCACGCTTCGTATTGATGATGATTTTTCAATCAGTACTATAGCTCTTGAGATGATGAGGAGGATGTCTTATCTGCCGGGCACTGGTTTAGGTCGAACTCATCAGGGGGTGGCTCAGTTTCCAGAATTCCCCTCTCAGCGAGGCCGTTTTGGGTTGGGGTATGAACCTACTCTGAAAGAGATGTAAAGGGGGAAGACCCATGGAGCAAGTAGCAGTGCAAACCGCCGGATTCGCTTTGTTGGGGAAGGGTCAAATGCACCACATCATGGCCAGCCTGAGCCGTTCGTAAATGAAATAAGTGGAGAGGTGCACCCCGGATTCGAGATCTTTGCTAACGATGCTTGGGATAGCGAAGATGAACATGAAAAGGTCGAGAAATTGGTGAAAGACCTCAAAGCGGATTGGATGGAGGCCTTGGATGGTGGGATCTTGATGTCGATGTTCGACGAGGTCAGTCTGACAGGTAAGGATAAAGAAGAGCCAGCAGTGATGATGCTCGGACAGGAGGCCCTTGAAGATCCCAGCGTGCTGATAGTGGATGCGGTCGGTGAATACAAGAATTGCACTTTCACTCCTGTTGTAAAATTTACTAATGCATTCACTAAGCTAGAGTTTGTGTCTGAGTCAAGGTTTGAATTTGGCTGTGAGTCGGAGTTTGTGCCTCATGGCCCTCCACGTCGTCATTTCTGTTTTGAGTTTGAGTCTGATGCCATGTACTGCGCCCCGGAGGGCTTTGTTAATGAAATAAATGGTGATTTCGCTTACTTTGTTGTTCCCGAAATAAATTGTGTTGACCCTGACGATGATGAGACTGAGTTTGAGGGAGAAATACCCAAATAATTTAAGTCCCTAATTGAAAGGGAAAATGAAAGGCATGCTCAGCCAATAAAAGAAGAAGTTATTTCAATTAAATTGAGAGATGAGGAAAATCCTCGCATGGTTCAAATCGGTTCCGGGCTATCTTCGGAAGAGCAGAAATTACTCGTTGATTTGCTCAAAGAATTTGAAGATGTTTTCGCTTGGTCCCACGCAGATATGCCCAGAATCGATCCTGAGATTGTGCAAAATCGCATTCCCTTGTATCCCGATGCAAAACCAGTAAAACAGAAATTGAGAAAAATCAGGCCAGATTGGGTTGAAAAAGTCAAAGAGGAAGTTACCAAGCAGTTCAATGCCGGCTTTTTGATGGTAACTGAATATCCACAGTGGGTTGCAAATATTGTGCCAGTACCCAAGAAGGATGGAAAAGTCAGAGTGTGTGTAGATTTCAGAGATTTGAACAAGGCCAGTCCGAAAGATGATTTTCCCTTGCCTCACATTGATGTATTGGTGGATAACACGGCAGGGCACGCACTGCTGTCATTTATGGATGGGTTTTCGGGGTATAACCAGATTCTGATGGCGCCAGAAGATCGAGAGAAAACAACCTTCACCACAGAATGGGGGACGTTTTGTTACAGGGTCATGCCTTTCGGATTGAAGAATGCAGGATCAACCTACCAACGGGCTACCACAACCCTGTTACATGATATGATGCACCGAGAAGTTGAGGTGTATGTGGATGACATGATCGTAAAAGCAAAGGAGAGAGAAGGACATCTCCCGGCATTGCGCAAGTTCTTTGAAAGGATAAGGAAGTACCGGATGCGTCTTAATCCGCAAAAGTGCACGTTCGGAGTCACTGCAGGGAAGATGTTGGGGTTCATGATCACCACCAGGGGGATTGAAGTCGATCCATCAAAAATCAAGGCAATATTGGAAATGGAGCCGCCAAAGACGGAGAAAGAGGTTCGGAGTTTTCATGGAAAGATTCAGTTCATCAGCAGATTCATCGCCAAGTTGACTTCAACTTGCGAGCCGATGTTTCATTTGCTCAAGAAAGGAGTACCGTTCAAATGGGATGATAAGTGCCGAAAAACTTTTGTATCAATCAGGCAGTATCTTCAAAGTCCCCCAGTATTGTTACCGCCGACACCCGGAAAGCCTTTGATTCTGTATTTATCAGTAACACAGTCTGCAATGGGTTGCATGTTGGCACAGGAAGGTGAAGCAGGTATCGAGAAAGCGGTGTATTATTTAAGCAAGAAGATGGTCGGAGCCGAAGAAAGATACACACCTTTGGAGAAGACCTATTGGGCTCTTGTGTGGGCCTCTAAAAAGCTAAGGCATTACATGCTAGCTTATTCAGTGGTGTTAATTTCTCGAATGGATCCCCTCAAATATCTGTTTGAGAAACCAGCACTCACCGGAAAGTTAGCACGGTGGTTGCTCTTGTTGGCCGAATTTGAACTCAAATATGTGACGCGAAAATCAGTGAAAGGCAGGGCTGTGGCAGAATTCTTGGTAGATCATCCGATTGAAGGGCCAGAAGATACGGAGTTCCAGTTTCCCGATGAAAGTGTTATGACAGTAACAGAAGATGTTTGGAAATTGTACTTCGATGGAGCTGCAAATCAGAGAGGATTCGGGATCGGCGTACTATTGATCTCGCCAGAAGGGCCTCACATTCCTCTCTCTTTCAAGTTAAATTTCGAAGTTACCAATAACCAGGCGGAGTATGAAGCATGCATTGTTGGAATGGAGGCTGCTTTTGAAATCGGGGTGAAGAAGCTGGAAGTGGTCGGAGATTCGAATCTGGTAGTTTCTCAAGCCAACGGTGATTGGAAAGTGCGAGAAGAAAAGTTGAAGCCATACCACAAAGACCTTGACGATCTGATTCATCGATTTGAGCAGGTTACTTTTACGCATATCCCGAGGATGAAGAATCAGTTTGCTGACGCCCTTGCTACTCTGGCATCCATGGTAGAATTGCCTGTGGGAGTGAGAATGAGACCGATCATGATCGAGCAAAGGAATAAGCCAGCCTATGAGCATGTGATGAGTATTGGCGAAATTGACGATGGTTTGCCTTGGTACCATGATATCTGGAATTTGGTCGAGAAAGGAGAATATCCGGAAGGAGCAAACAAGAAAGATCGAATAGCATTACAAAGGCTGGCATCACAATACATCCTCTGTGGTGGAAGGTTATACAAAAGGTCATACTGTGGCATGCACAAATTATGCATCCATGGCGATGACACGAAAAGGGTAATGGAGGAAATTCATGAAGGAATCTGCGGTCCCCACATGAGCGGATTGATGATGGCAAAGAAGATTCAGAGGCAAGGATATTTCTGGTTAACTTTGGAAACGGATTGTGTTCAGTATGTGCGGAGGTGTCATAAGTGTCAAGTTCATGCTAATCTCATGCATGTTCCGCCGTCTGAACTCCATACAATGGCAACGCCTTGGCCTTTCTCAGTATGGGGAATAGATGTGATTGAGAAAATCACGCCACCAGCATCAAATGGACACAAGTTTATATTGGTAGCGATTGATTATTTCACGAAGTGGGTGGAGTCGGCCTCTTACGCCACATTGACCGCAGTACAAGTAGCCCATTTTATCAAGCAGAACATCATTTATCGATACGGGGTTCCCAACGCCTTCGTGTCTGACAATGGTGTGCATTTCAAAGGAAGGGCAGCAGAAGTACTTGAGGAATTCAATGTTCAGGTGCACAAGTCAACAGTATACAGACCACAAACCAACGGAGCAGTGGAAGCAGCAAACAAATCAATCAAGAACATCTTGGAGAAAACCATCGAATCATCCAGGGATTGGCATGAGAAGTTACCATTAGCATTGTGGGGGTACCGCACTTCAATCCGAACTCCAACGGGGGCAACACCGTACTCTTTGGTTTATGGTATGGAGGCAGTACTTCCCATCGAGCTTGAAGTACCTTCATTAAGGGTGATGATAGAAAGTGAAATTGATGAGGCCGATTGGCTGAGCGACCGGTTCACAGAGCTGATGTTGTTTGATGAAAGGAGGTTGCGAGCATTGTATCACATTCAGGGATATCAGAGAAGAATCGCTCGCGCATTTAACAAGAAGGTGAAATCCAGGGACCTGATCGAAGGGGACATGGTGGTAAAAGAGATTCGGGCGCCGATTTTCGATCCGCGAGGGAAATTCAGGCCGAAATGGGCGGGACCATATATCATCAAGACTATCCTCGACGGTGGGGCAGCAGTGATCCTTGATCTGGATGGAAACGAGTTCAGTAATCTTGTCAATTTGGACCAACTCAAACGATATTACCCCTGAGAGATGCTCGTTGGGCGGGAAATCGCAAGGGCGAACCGACCTAAGCAAAAATTAGAGCAAGCCTGCTAGTCTGAAAACCCGCATTGGGCGGTCTAGGCAAAATTTAAGGCAAAAATTCAAAAAAAAAACTCGCTGGACCAAAAACCTGGAAAGGCGGTACCAGGCAAAATTTAGAGCGCCAAAAAGGAGAGTGTTAATACCCGAGTGAACCCTTCCCTGAACTACGCCATGACCTGATTCCTTGAAAAGGGATACGTAGGCAACCCTATCTTGGGGTTCGGTCTAAATCTGATGAGTTGGTTCATGCTTTCGCAAGTCTTCAAAGGAGATAGCATATGGAACCGAATGAACCAAGAGGGGGAAACCCTTCATCGTTCAATTTTATTCAAATCACTTCTTCGATTACATAAACTAAGCAGCCTAAAAAAAAAAAAAAAAAAGCACCATTTATTTTGGGAAACAGCCTAGTGAGTCGAGAGTCAAATTGCGCTAAATTCTTCAGTGTCGTGTCTCCATTTGCCCTCTCATCCAATCTCTGTAATGTCCATTCAAGTGAATAGTTGGGTAGGGATCAGGAGCCCAAATGACCCTGTTTCTCCAAGAAGTACGATAGTACTCGAGAACGGAATGCTTGAATGTGGGAAGGCTGAAGGTGGCAGGAACTGAGTACTCCACTTCTTGACGAATGCGATATTGGCGGAGGATGCGTTGTGGAAAATAGTAGGCATACCCTTGTAATCCCGCCAAAATCACCCATGTGTCTCCCATGTGATTGGTCGTCATGTCCGGCAAAGGTAACCAATGGCACCGCCAAATGATGCGATCCTCCCCCAATGACCTGAAGAAGTCAAACCATTCATCCTCATCAACCTCATCATGCACACATGGCCTGCTAACCCAAGTTCGTGGCTCATAAACCCAATCACCTGCCGGCTCCCTCAAAAGCCCGACCTTGTCACACAACCATATCTACAAAACCAAAATATACAAGCCAAAGTCAAAACCAAGCCAAACAACCAAAATCCTCAAAATCCCCAAAACCAAAACGTCTAAACCAAATAAATCAAACCTGAAGCAGAAGCGGACTCCCGGAAAATGTGTTTGTCCTTCCAGCCTTAACCGCATCCAAGCCCATGATTGTCTCAGCCAAAACCAAAGGAACCACATCCCTTCGCTGTTCAATCTGAGCAGCAACGCCGACAAGGGCAGAACTCGGGTGACCATCACATGGGACCAATAAGTATAATGCCAAGAGACACATGCAAAGTGCAAACATGCGCCGGTTTTGAACGGTAAAATCCAAAAGGTCGCCTGTTGGGCTGTAATCCGCAAAGAGACGGAGGATGTTGAGAGTCTCATTGCGAATCAAGAAACGCGCAACACCATTCCCGAGACCAAGCTTCCTGCTAAGAATGTTGGCGTAGTTTTCACGAATGGGCGGTATGACGGGATCGGCGAAAGCACGACCGCCAAGATAGGCTTGAAATTCCTCAACAGTCGGGCAAAGCTCTTGCATCCCAAAACGGAACACATGGAGCTCCGAATCCCAACAACAAACGGCGGCACGCAAAATGTCTTGACGGAGAGGAAAAGTATGGAGGTGTCGAAGAGCATTGAGGCCAAGACCTCGGAAGTTGAACCAATCGATGTTTTCAAAGCTAGCAACCCAAGTGTTGATAACGGAAGGGTCAAGGGCAGCCATGGGAAGCAATGGAGGATTGATAAGTTAGATGTGTGGAGTAAGAAATGAAATTTGATGTGGAAATGGTGTGTGAGAAAGGCTTGATCATGAATGGTATTTATAGGTGACTTGGGAGGAACCTTACAAATTTGCCATGCAACATTGGAAATCAAAGATTACATTTTCAAGATGGTCAAGAGTATGTTTTCAAAGTGTTTTTGTTTGAAAGTTTGAAAATGTATTGGAAATGCATAGCATTTGTGGGAAAAGTGTGAAAAGACCTTGGGAAGGTGATGTTCAAAGCTTGGGAGATGTTATAGCAGAGCAACAAGACATTTGGGGCAGGAGAAACCATGCAAAAGGGTCCAAAAATACATTGGGAAGCAACACAATCTGCCTGCCCAGCACAGACATTGAGCGCTCAAGCCAGTAGGGTTGAGCGCTCAACTCCCTAAAACCACCTTGAGCGCTCAAGGTGTTGAGCTTGAGCGCTCAAACCCCATTGAGCGCTCAAGGCCTGCAGAAATAGCTAGCAGACAGCAGCAGCAGCACTTTGGCCTATTTGATGCCCGAAACCTCTTTTAAGCCTCCTAGCCCTCAACCAACACCCAAACCAAGTCTCAATGGACATTTGTGACTTCACGGAGCGTCCCGTTCCTCGAGTTAACAAGCCGATACGTGTTCGGACACGGGATACGCATATAAGGAAGTTTGAAACTAAGAAACGGCCATTGGAAGTCCGAATCTATTTTCTAGCCTTGCTAGCCATTTCCAATCATCGAGGCATGTGTCAATGAGCGTTTGAGACTTGTCGGAATGGTTCCCGAGGCATTTCTTTGATCATGCAAGGTTTTGGGGTATCGACGGCAACTCAAGCAATGGGATGGCAACCGTCACCATATCAAAAATGGTTCAGGGGATTTCCTTGCTAAATGGTGATGATCGTAGGGGCATTTATGTCATTTGAGACTTGGTCAAGATGACAGCATGGCAATCCATCACATCTAAACAGGCTCACGAAGCATTTTTCAAATATGCCTTATGAACATCAAATTCCGTTCTAAGGTCATCTTGTATAGTTTGTATTGATTGCTCATATACGAGAAATATGTCAAGTCGTGCGGTATGTAAATACTATTTCCGGTTGTACATAAACTCAAATAATCATGTTTTGTCCAAATTCTCGAACATGTTAGCTTTTCTTTAAAGTCAAGTTTTAAGCTTTGTATTTGGATGTTTGAATTCAAAGTTTAGTAGATAAATTGTGTACATTCTACAACAGTTTTGTTCATTCGAAATATCAAAAGCAGAAAATAACACGATGAACAAATGGAAGTGCAAATCATGTATATAATCTGGTCAAAATCCATGAAAAGCAAAATGTCAAACCAAGTATCATCACTATCTACTAGGGCACACAACGCCCAATGAGAAAATCCGCATCTGGGGCACGCAGGCCCAATCCACCTATCTACCGGGGCACGCAGGCCCAATCAAAAGAAAAGAAGAAAAGCAAAAGCAAAACTCTATAACTACTCTATGTCTGCTATGTACTACTCCGACTCGTCCATCGTCTCGTCCGAGCTCTCAGTCTCGTTTCCCTGTCGCTGCTCCTGTCGCTCCTGTCGGGAAGCGGGGTAGTTAGCGTCATCGACGCTGTCATCACTCGAGCTCGTCTCTACTATCCCCTCAGTAACTACCTCCACTCTCCGGCGGGATGATCTCCGCGGTCTCTCCTCCTCAACTACCGCCGCCGCTGGCTTTGAACGCCCAAGCCGCACGGTCGTGTCCCCAGGACCGCCGACTCCAGTGTAAGGTCTCTTCCTGATCACGGGCGGCTGCATCATCAAGCAAACAGGAATTGGGATTAGTACATGGTATAATCAAGAAGTTCAAAGTGCAAGAAATAACGGATTACATACCGGTGCAACTCTCGGACGAGAAGGTCCAGGGCAGCGGGAGGTACTGGCTCGCCCTCTTGGCGGATGGTAACCTCCTCCCCGGCTATGAGGCGGCGAATCAGGATGCGTAGTCCTCGATTCTGCTCGTGCAAAACCTGTGCGGCCTCCTGTGAAACCTGCAAGCAAGTCAAAGATGCGAATCATTAGTACAGTTGGGCATTCATAATCAAAGCATGCGAATTTGAGTAAATGAAATGTTTCTTACCGGTGTCGAGAGCCGTGGAAAGTCTGCCGGTGGCCTCGGGATGTCTATATCCCCTGCCTCTCCACCAGCAGAAGTGACGTGCACCCACCACCTGGCTGCCACTGTCTCCTGAGTCGAGGTCCCAGCGCCATCGGCTCTACCTCAGCCACCCCTCCAGCTGAGGCCCGCGCCTTCGCGGCTTTCTCCTCCTCCACCTTATCTCTCCACTCCTCCGACCTCAGCGATCCGGCCAAATACTTCTTGAAATAATCTCTATAGCTCAAGGCCGGACGCAAGTGTTGGCTCAGGTCCAAGTCGGGCGTCGTGAAACGCTCGATCTCCGCCGGTGTGTACCGAGACGTCATCAGCACTCGAGGAGGAAGGCGTCCTGGCACCTGTGGTCCGTCAGCCCGTATCGACTGGCGCACCACCCTGTCGCCAAGGTACCAGAACCAGCCGTAATGGCACTCAAGCAAAACCCTCCCCCTCGTGAGCCTCCTGCTCGGAGCCAAGTACGGCTCGTCGATAGCGTCCCATACTTCCCAGCGGACCTGCAAAAGTTGTTCAAGTGTTAGTAATCAAGTACATGGTAGCAAGCAAATCGAAAGCAATTTGAATGCGTGAAAGAATCTGATTTCTTACCAAAGAAGCCGGGAGCCTGTCCAACGAAGCGCGGAGAACGTGGATGTTCCCTCTCGCTGAGCCGCCGTAGCGGAAGCCTTCCCCCCAGCACAGTGCTCAGGGGATGACATCCGGATCCTGGTGCCGCGTCTCTGGGGGGTGCAACCCAATACCTCGTAGGCCCAAAGCTGCATGATAGGCAATAAATGAGTCAGTCAATCAAGTGCAAATATTGAAATGCATGCATGTAAATGAGAAATGAAAGTGTTGTGTTTTACCTCCCAGACGCTCCACAGTCCAGAAATGCTAGTCCCTTTCCGTCTCGAGATAGCATTCATAAACGCGTAGCAGCTTCCGAGTGCTGCCCCGCCCCAGTTGTACCTCGCCGCCACGGTGAAATCCCTCAACCCTCCGAGGTAGGAGAGGTGCACCCTGTTACGCCTGTTTGGGTACAGTGAGGCCCCAAACAGGTATAACAAGTAGCACCTCGCCCTCTGTGCTGCATCCCTCTCGTCAGTCGGCTCGCCCAATCCTTTCAGCTTGAACTGGCCATATGTGGCCGTCTCCCCCTCCTTGTTGGGCACGAAGCCCAAGAACCACCTCAGCGCAGCCTCGTCCCTGCCAATCCCCGAGTCGAACGGGATCGGGTCTCCTCCTACCCGCAGTCCCGTGATCGCTGAGAAATCCAGCGGGGTCATCGTCGCCTCTCTAATGACGAGATGAAAAGAACTCATAGAGTCCCTCCACCTCTCGGCCAGTGCCGTCACCACGGCATGGTCGTGCTGTGTGCTCGTGAGAGTCGGGATGAACCTCCCGAATCCTGCCAAATCCACCAGAGCCCTCACAGAGGCATGCAGCTGCTGGTAGATCTCCCAGCTAGAACCCATACCCCCATGAGCCTTCAAGCGCAAATTTCTCTGCAAAACAATCAGCAAACAGGCAAGCAAACAAGCGTTAGTCCAATCTTTCATTCAATCAAATCCAGTCATCAATCAAGCAGTAATTCAATCATTCAATGCAAATCAGGTTGTTAACTACCTAAAGTACGTGAAAGCAATGTACAGGAAAGTAAAGCAAGTATACCGTCAGGCAGTCGGTCGAAAGGTGGACCTCGGGGTCCAGTAGCACCTCCTCTCCGAAGTACAACTCCCGTTGGGGAGTATAGTCGTCTGAAGCGGAAGGCACAAAGAGGTGCACTGGTGGGGCGTAAGTCGCCGCGTCAAAAGCCGGCCTCCCTCTCCTCAGCCACTGCCCGGCAGCCCGGACTACCGTCACCCTCCGTCCGGCTGTCCTCTCCTCCTCCTCGGCTCGTAGTCTAGCCGCCTCCGCCGCTTCCTCTGTCTCAAACTCCTCACAGAAGGCCCTCGCCGCCTCGTCCTCATCGGCGGCCTCCCGTAGCATCGCCGCCTCTCTCTCTTTACTCTCAACAACGGCATCCCTCGCCGCATCCAGGATCCCCGGGGCATCCACTGCAGCTGCTATCACTACCTCCGGTGGCGCGTGCTCAAGATAGTCCTCCCGGGAAATCCCAACCGGACTCTGAGCTGTCGGCCTACTACTCTGTCCCCGGGACGACGACTCACCACCAATCATCGCCGCCTTCCCCTTGTCCCCCTCGCTTGAACGGGTCTCGGCTCTATTCTCCAACGAGCACCCTCGGCCGTCTCATCACTGTCGCTACTACCGTCGCTGTCCACATCTTGGACCTCCACCATCTCCTCATCCCTCTCCTCTCTCCTCTCCTCTACCCTCTCCGGCACCGGTGCGTCGTCACCATCACCTAAACCACTACCCCCACTACCACCACCAGCCACCACCGTCTTGGTGGCTGGGTCTCCACCACTGCCGGAAGCAGCCGGATCACCACCACCACTGCCACCCTCCTTACTCACCACTTCCTTCTCCTTTTCCTCCCCGTCACCGCCATCCTTAACCACCGTCTGCCCCTCTAGTGGCACCTCAGTCCCTGCAAAGCCCATTTCAGCCACCGGTTGGGCACCTTGAGTGCTCGAATCGACTGGTGGTGACACCACCGTGTTGCCATCACCACTCTCCACCACCGACGGACCCCCAGGGGCCTGTGGATCCTTGATGTTTTCCATAGAAATCGATCTAGACCTTGAATCGACTAGAATCGAACCGAAATTGACCGAGTATTGTATGGACGAACCCTAGGAATTGGGGGTTTTTGATTTTGCAAGAATTTTGAGTGAGAATTGTTAGGGTTTCGATCGGAATCGCAAGAGGAGTGATCGGTTTTGCACTCTGGAAGTTTTGGAACGTTACAAAGGTTAATCGGACGTCGAATGGATTTAAAACCAGACGTTACGATTCTGAACCGTCGTCCCCGTTCAAAGGTTCAAGCGCTTAAGCTGGACCCTTTGAGCGCTGGAGGACCAAACCGAGGTTTAAGCGCTCAATGCTCTAGGGTTGAGCGCTCAAGGTAGTGTTGAGCGCTCAAAGGGTGTACCCTGAGCGCTCAAGGCCAATTCTGGCATGGATTGTGGCTTCTCTTGCAAGCTTTGCAGGGGCATTTCAGGCATCCCTTGTGTTTTGTTGGTGTACCTTGGACTCATTAGTCCCAATCAATTGAATCCTCATTCATCCGGGATTTTAAATCTCAGTTTGTGGTCATGCTAGACCGTGTTAATCAGTCAAGACGTGTTGTGTACGTATGTTTCGTGTTAGCGTATGCACGAAGTATTTCGCGGTTTGAGAGCCACGTGCTCGTTTAAATCGTCTTGAGAGCCACGTGCTCGTTTAAATCGTCTTGAGAGCCGCATGCTCGTTTAAATCGTCTTGAGAGCCGCATGCTCGTTTAAATCATTTTCTGAGGGCCGCGTGCTCGTTTAAATCATTTTGAGAGCTTTTATGCTTGTTTAAATCATTTTCTGAGGGCCGCATGCTCGTTTAAATCATTTTGAGAGCTTTATGCTTGTTTAAATCATTTTCTGAGGGCCGCGTGCTCGTTTAAATCATTTTGAGAGCTTTTATGCTTGTTTAAATCATTTTCTGAGGGCCGCGTGCTCGTTTAAATCATTTTGAGAGCTTTTATGCTTGTTTAAATCATTTTCTGAGGGTCGCGTGCTCGTTTAAATCATTTCCTGCTTAAGGTGTATTACGGGGGACGAGTTGGGTTGTCTATATCTTGGACGTCACTCATACCAAATCAATGGCATCGAGTATCATCCAAGAGGGGCAACTGTAGACACCCCAATTTTGAACCCGAGATGCACTCGAGCATTTCCGATGATGAAACGGACCAATCATGATTACCTGGAACTTGCGAGTTTGACTTGAATTTTATCAAAAATCAACCAAACGTCACCCCAAGAAACCAAAATAACCCAAACCAAACCAAGCACTGTTGAACCAAGCCAAGCCAGCAATTTGCCATCAAGCACATTGAGTGCTCAAGCCCATGGCTTTGAGCGCTCAACCCTGAGAAAGCACCTTGAGCGCTCAAGCCCACGGCTTTGAGCGCTCAACTCTGATCCAGTCAGCAACTTGCAGAGTATCTAATCATGAGATTTTCTGCATGGGACCGTCTGGGGATGATCTTATACGATCTCTATACGTACAATGTACTCCACTAACTCCAAAAATACACCCAAAAATACTCCTAAATACAAAACCCACTCTTTCTCTCTCCTCTCTTCCCTCCCACTCACTCTATAAAAACCATCTAACACCCCTGGTTTTGGAGGTTACCAACTCTCACACTCCAGCTCCCAAATCCACCAGAAAAATCGATCATCTCTCTCTCTCTCTACAAAACCACTCTTTCACCATCAAAACCACTAGCAAAACCACTCTGCAAATCCAGAAATTCAGTTCTTGATCATCAACCAACCATACACATTGTCTAATTCGTCCAGAATATAAACCAAAGCATCCATAATCATCCATCCCCAAGCCCAGAATCAAGTTCAAACTACAAGCATTTCCAAAAGGTAGTAAAACATGTGATGAACTCACTGTTTTGGTTCATCTGAGGAAGACCAGTGAGTTCAAGCAAGTTCATTGTACTTGCATTGAACTCACAAAGGTCTAAAAATCGTTTATAAAGAGATTTCAAATCTGCAGTCACAACAGGGGTTGAGCGCTCAAGCTTCAGGCTTTGAGCGCTCAAGCCCAGTTCTGAACAGGTTCTTGTTTTGTTGATTTTTGTGCCTCCTTTTAGTTCTGATCATCATTTAATGGTTACCAATGTTCGTGAATTTCTCCAAACAGCTTATTTGTGTCATAAAACCATATGCATGAACATTGTTTAGCTAATTTATGATGATCGAAAATCAAAACCTTTGCAAATTATATCTTTGGGTGCAAAAGGGTGGCTGAAATCATATTCATTTGCTTCTGTCGAAAGTCAAGAAGGTCCTGAGAATCATCAATCATCCTTTTTTAAGTCAGAAATTAGTAAGCCAGTTTATGGCTTGAGCGCTCAAGGTCATTAACTTGAGCGCTCAAGTTGTTC